>JASCZW010021577.1:0-10429 GCA_034211315.2 Aedes japonicus
TACATTAAAACTAAAACAGCAAGAAAGACTACAGTGTGTTTTTAATTGGAATCAAATAAATGATAGAAATTAAAAAAATGACGAGGTGGCCACTTTATTGTGCCTATCAGTGTAGTTAGGGCAGACCAAAATGAAAATACTATGCTTTCTTCGAGTGATCCCTTTTTTTAAGTTAAAGTTCAAGTAAAAGTACCATTTGCATAATGAGCACTGTAAGCTATTTCCTCCGCTACAATAACAACAACCTCTTGAAATCAACTTTTACTTTGTCTGATCAGATAATGTATTGATTATTTTTTCAATAATATCAAAGCAACCTCACGTGGTTGAAATGGATTCATAATTATTTTAGCCGGTAGTGTATTTGGTTTGTTCGTTGCTGCTATGCCAAGATTTTGTAATACAAAATGAGATTTTAAAATTTCACTCATTCCTTCACAGTTTGAACTTTTTTTTTTACGAATTCATTTATTTGTACAGGCTCAATCGAATCAACTTTGCAGAGCCAAGTTTTCATGTTTATATACATCAGTTATCTTAGAACTAAGGTTAAGGGGATAGAACCGATTACTCGCGGTCGTCTCGAGGTTAATAGGAATAACAATTTTAAGGATGGGAAAATTGGAGTGGAAATTTTGAACAAAGCATAAGGAACAATGGTTTTCTTATATCTAGAACTTCAAATTACAATTTTTTAATTGAACGTTTTTAATTTAAAAAAAAAATAACTCACTCACACACACACAATCACACTCACACACACACAACCACACTCACACACTGGCGCACACATTCCTCACAAATTTAACCTAAACAAGTAAGTTAATCAATCTACAATCTAAGGCTAATGTTAGTCAAAAACACATAAATGAGTTTCATAAACTCCAGATCGCGCGCAGCCAAAATGTCTCGAATCGGTACATTAGGTTGTCTACCTCGAGCCCGAAGGGAATCATACAGCTCAGATCTGACTCCACGGTGCTCAACACAAAACCAAATAACGTGATCTGCGTCCTGGTAACCTTTGTCCGCATTCACAGAGATTGCTGTCTCCCCAGCCCAACACGGAACAAATGAGCGTTTAAAGAATAATGATTGGACATGAGGCGAGACATCACACGAATGAAGTCTCGACCCACATCCAATCCCCTGAACCAAAATTTCTTAGACACCTTTGGAGTGATAGAATGTAGCCATCGCCCCAAGTCTCCTCTACTCCATTTATACTGCCAGCTATCGAGTGATATCTGACGAAAAATATAGAAGAATTCGTTGAAGGCGATTTGTCGATCATAAATATCGCCTTCCATAGCACCCACTCCTTGCAAGCGAGTCCGCTTTCTCATTGTCAGGAATCGAACAATGAGAAGGGACCCAAACAAAGGTGATAATAAAAGAACGTGAAGATAAAGCACTTAGAAGACCTCGTATTTTCATAAGAAAATAGGAGGTGTGCTTTACCGGCCTCAAGGAGCGAATAGCCTCTATAGAACTAAGACTATCCGTGAAAATGAAGTATTGATCCGGTGTAAAAGAGGCAACAGTTTCTAAAGAAAAATAAATTGCTGCCAATTCCGCGACAAAAACAGAACAAGGTGCTTGAAGTTTACGAGCGACGCTATAATTTTCATTGTATACACCAAAGCCAGCGGAGTCCTCTATCAAAGACCCGTCAGTAAAAACGTTTTAGTGGAATCAATTAGGCCAAACTTTGCAGCAAATATCACCGGAGCAATCATAGGACGATGATGCTCTGGGATTCCACGAAGCTCCTGTTTCATGGATAAATCAAAATGAACCGAATTTCCGAAGTCGGAGAAGCAAACACAATTGGGAATATTAAGCGAAGGGCTGACATCCTGTGTTATGTACAAATGGTACAAGCTCATGAAGCGGGTTTGAAAATTCAACTCTAGGAGCTTCTCAAAATTTTCGATCACCTGGGGGTTCATAACTTCACACCTGGTGAGGAGCCGGAGAGATAACTCTGTAAACCGATCTGAGAGTGGCAACATGCCAGCCAGCACTTCAAGACTCATGGTGTGAGTCGAGTGCATGCAACCTAACGCGATACGAAGACACCGATACTGAATACGTTCCAGTTTAATGATGTGCGACCGAGCCGCTGACTGAAAACAAAAACTACCGTATTCCATAACCGACAAAATCGTTGTCCGGTACAACGTTAGAAGATCTTGCGGATGCGCTCCCCACCAGGTCCCGGTAATTGTGCAGAAAAATTGACCCTTTGCTGGCATTTTCGCTTCAGGTACTCAATGTGAGATCTCCAGGTGCACTTTGAATCGAACCAGACCCCAAGATATTTAAATGACATGGAATGAGTTATCGGTGTACTCAAAATTTGAAGTTTCGGTTGTGCAGGGTTATGCTTCTTAGAAAAAACTACCAACTCAGTTTTCTCCGTAGAGAATTCGATACCTAGCTCTAGAGCCCAAGTAGACAAATTGTCTAAGGTATCCTGCAAGGGTCCTTGTAGATCGACCCCATTGGGTCCCGTGACAGACACTACGCCGTCATCTGCAAGTTGTCTCAACGTACAGTTGTCACCTAGACAACCGTCAATGTCTTTGACATAAAAATTATACAAAAGAGGGCTTAAACATGATCCCTGGGGAGACCCATGTAAGCTAATCGAAAAGCTGTAGAGTTTCCATGAGAAAAGCTCATATGTTTCTCTGACAGCAAATTGTACAAAAATTGTTCATTAATGGTGAAAAACCACAAGCATGGAGTTTATCTGAGAGAACTTCAACAGATACTGAATCAAAAGCCCCCTTGATATCCAAGAATACAGAAGCCATTTGCTCTTTTTAGCAAAAGCTAACTGAATATCTGTGGAAAGCAACGCGAGGCAGTCGTTCGTTCCCTTACCCCTCCGGAATCCATATTGAGTATCTGAAAGCAGGTTATTCGTCTCAACCCATTTGTCCAGACGGAAAAGGATCATTTTCTCCAACAACTTGCGAATGCAAGATAACATCGCGATGGGTCGATAGGAGTTGTGGTCGGACGCGGGTTTACCAGGTTTTTGAATGGCAATAACTCTCACCCGTCTCCAATCATCCGGTACAATGTTGAGTTCCAGACACTGATTAAACAAGTTCAACATGCGCCTCTTCGCGACGTCTGGGAGGTTCTTGAGCAAGTTGAACTTGATCCTGTCAGCTCCTGGAGCCGTATTGCCACACGAAAGGAGTGCGAGAGAGAGTTCTACCATTGAAAAGGGTTGGCTAATCTCATCTATCGAATTCGTTGTTTCGCGAGGAAACATTTGTGCTGGCACAGAATCTGGACAAACTTTTCGCGCGAACTTGAGGATCCATTGGTCCGAGTACTCCTCGTTCTCGTTGTTCGTAATTCTGTTACGCAATCTATACGTTTCGCGCGATAACCCATCCACGAATTGTCGCCAGTAACCGCGTTTCTTGGCCTTGATGAGGCTCTTAAATTCTCGTTCGAGAGCCGTGTACCTTTCAAAGTGCTCAGGTGTTCCACGTCTACGAAAAACTTTAAACGCGTCAGACTTTTTGCGGTAAACCTCGGTGCATTGCTGATCCCACCATGGGGAAGGAGGTTTCCTGCGAAATGACGTCCCTGGAACTGGTCGAGTTTGAGCTTGAAGCGCGCTTTCCAAAATCAGGTTGGAGAGGAAGTTATATTCCTCCAGCGGTGGAAGCCCTTCTACCGTTGATAAAGCTTCATCTACTGCTGTCTTGAACCTTGTCCAATCGATATTACGAGTTAGATCATACGTGACGTTGATGGATGCCGGTGGAGTGAGCCCGGTGGCAACCGAAATTTTTATAGGCAAATGATCACTACCGTGGGGATCCTGGATCACATTCCACGTGCAGTCCAACGATAATGAATTCGAGCAAAGTGTGAGGTCTAACCTACTACCAAGTGAGGATGGACCAGCCAAGCGTGTAACTTCTCCATTGTTGAGAACTGTCATATTGAAGTTTTCACAGAGGTCATATATCAAAGAAGACCGGTTGTCATCGTACAGTTCTCCCCAGCCTGTACCGCGAGAGTTAAAATCTCCCATGACCAACCGCGGAGCAGGCAGAACCGAACAAATATCTGAAAGTTGTTTTCGGTTAATTGGTGCTCTAGGAGGAATGTACACAGAAGCAATGCAAAGGCTTTTATTTTTAATAACAGCCTGACATGCGACAACTTCAATACCTGGAATTGGAGGAAAACTCACTCTATAGAAGGAGTAGCACTTTTGATCCCCAAAAGTACTCCTCCTCCACGTGAATCCTCACGATCAAGCCGAATAATGTTGAAATCGTTAATCGGAAGATCGATTTCGGCTGAAAGCCATGTTTCACAAAGAGCAAATGCATCACAACCGATATTGTGAGCTAAAAATTTGAATGATTCCAATTTAGGAATAAGACTTCGACAATTCCACTGCAGAACAGTGATCAAATCCCCGACCTCTTTTGGCAAATTATCCATCGAAGGAAATGATAGCTGCAATGAGGGGCCACTTTAATGTTAATTTCTTTAAAAAAGTTTTCACAGTGGGAAGCATTGCCATAACAATGCTTTTAAGAGGGTCAGACATTTCGAGGTACTTGAAAATACCTTCCACAATGTCATCGAACGAGAACAGCCCAGATGAAGGGGGGCTTCTGTTCTTAAAATCGGGGTATCAGGGGATTTAGATGTCCCCGGGAGAGATGGGAAATCCTGTGTGTAGTTGGCACAACGAAAACCAGGAGGGTTCGGATTATCCTTCTTTTCTCTGCTCTTTGTATTGGGCATGTTGATTTGAGGCTTCTGTTCAGCTGCTTTCGCAGCTCGAATGCGTCTTCGCTTCCGTGGAGCACCTCCCGGAAAACTAAAAGATGTCCCCTCCTCAACCAAATCCGAATCAGACTCGTCATCTGGAAAGAGGAGCGAAAGGATTTGTATTGGTATCGGGTGGCGAAGCTTTCTTAAGCATTTCTGCAAAAGATTGCCTTGAACGTTGTTTCAGAGAACGTTCCAATTTTTCCCCGCGTTGTTTATACGCCGGGCACGACGAGAGAGCATGAGGAGGAGTTCCCTTGCAGAAAACGCATTTTAGTGTATTATCTGCACAGGGACCAGCCTCATGTTTCTCCCCGCAAGTTGAGCAGCGTGCCTTATTGCCGCAATGGGAGGCCGTATGCCCCATCTGCTGGCAGTTTTGGCAAATCATTACCCGGGGTACAAATAACCGCACAGGTAGCCGAAGTTTGTCCAGTTCTAAGAACTGAGGAAGGGCAGAGCCAGAAAAGGTTACCCGAAACGAGTCTGTGGGGGTAACTTTTTTCTTACCCTCGCTGTGCGATATTTTCACTAATTTTGTCACTTCCAGTATCTGAACTGGGGGAAGCAGAGGGTTCTTGAATCGGCCAACCGCTCGCTTCTTCAAAATTTCAGGGCACAGACTCGCCTCTGTGACCACTCCTACAATCTCCACATCACGAGCTGGAATATAAACTCGATATTCGAGTGTAAAATGCTGGGAAGCAGCAATCTCATTAGCCTGCTTCAGGTTAGAGACGACAACACGGAGTTTATTAAATTTTACTTTCGTGATCTCTGTCACGGCTGAAAATCGCTTCGTCAGATCAGTAGTGATTTGATACACATTCAAAGGTTTCATTTTGGGCTGAAAGTAGACAACCCATGGACCGACCGAGTCAACCGGATACGATCGCGGTCTGAATATTTTCTGTGCCTCCCCATCATCGGGTGGCAAAGAAACTTTTTCAGCCAAACCGTCCATGTCGAAGAAACCTCTTCAACATGCACGATTTGCCTTACTCACACACACAAACACAAACAAAGATCACACAAATTAAAGCTAAACTCAAGTGGGATGAGCGACAGGGGGAAAGAAAAAAAAAACTTAACTAATATTACTGAATTGTTGCTGCTGCTGCTGCTGCTGCTGCTGCTACTGCTGCTGACGCTCCGTATGCGCGAACGTCGCACTTCTATGCGGGGAGCGGGGAGCGGTGCGCTGATGCGATCGCCTTCGGGTGCACTCGCTCAACGCTGTCGGATGACCGTTGGCGATGTAGTGGTGTATCGCTGGTTAGCGTCACCACGCAGAGGTGAATCGAAAATAAGCGGGAAGATAATTCGCCAGCTAGCACTGTTTGATTTTTTTCTATTTCACTGGAAAACCACACTGCCTTCTTAGAAAAAAAGCTCACTTTTACTTTACTCACTGAAGTGAGTATATTTTGAGAAGAAAAACTATTTTTTTCCAACGATTGCACTCGAATAAATCTTCCAAAATAACGGAGCGCTGGATCGAACGAACGTTCTTCTTTCGCTGAACGACTCAAAATGAAGTTTGAACTTGTAAGGATTTATTATTCTTCAAATGAATTACAAATCAATTGTCACACAATTTTACAAAAAAAAAAATGTTTTGAAGCAATGCGAGGATTTATTCAAGGGCGATTATATTTTTCGTAGTAGAACAGAATATTCATCCATAAATCTGAAAGCGTTTAAAAAATAAACTCATTCGAACACAATTTTTAAATCATTTAACTTCTCTTTATTTTGATCACTGATATTTGATTGATAACGATATCCATGTAGAAAAATTAATCTTTGCAATCGTTTGAATATCAGTATCATTTCACTTTTTTGGCACGTGATTCCCAATATTTAAAAGTTTTACAAAATGCTATTGCAACTCTGTAGAGTCAATGACAAGCTTCAAATAGGCTCCACCGTTGGAGCAATGTCTCCATTTCCGCGTCTTCGAGGTTTTGGGCCTTCCTTCACGTGAACGGTCGTCAACATCAAAATCACCACCTTTGAAGCGACGGAACCAGTCACGTTCATGTTGTTTCACAACATCTCCGTACAATTTTTGGTGCTCTCGATGCGCTTGAGCTGCCGTTATCTTCGAATGTAAGAAGAAAACCAACATTTCCCGCAAATGACGATTGTATGGCACAAAGTTAGACAGTTTCACACAACCTGAAGTATATAACGCAAAACACAAAATCACTAACGTGTCGAAGCTGTTTGTTTACTATTTTTCCTACTACTAACCTTGGTTCATGACGTTTTGAGTATGTCTAAATCGACCAGCGCTTACGACTAGAGCCATCTACTAAACTGAGTTCTCGCAATAGCGCACCTAATTTTAAGTACCCTACACTGAGCGAACAAATTGAGAAGAATTCATAGGAATATCGTATGGAAATTTGCCAGAAGATATTATTGCAAATTTCATACGGTTCTTTAATGGAAAGAAGTTCATAGGACGATGGTATGAAAATTTTCCTCACAGAAAAAAAAAGTTGCAATCGGGATTCGAACCATAAACCTAGGGATCCTGAGACGAGCCACAATCCTACGAGACTATACATGCTTAATAAGCGATTTTAATTGAACGTGTACAAGGCGAATGCTGTTCTCGACCAATGCAACAATAATCATTGCATTCGATTTCGTATGGAATGAGTCTTGAGCCCTTGCTTTGTGATTCATAGTTCGGACCGTTTGAAAACCGTACGCATAATTTCCTAAGTGTATATATTGACGTCATTTTGATTGATAAAACTAAGTCAATGGT
Source organism: Aedes japonicus (assembly GCA_034211315.2). Classification (NCBI taxonomy): domain Eukaryota; kingdom Metazoa; phylum Arthropoda; class Insecta; order Diptera; family Culicidae; genus Aedes; species Aedes japonicus. Next base: position 7,607 of record JASCZW010021577.1, read on the forward strand.
ACCAAGGGTACGGATTTCAAAACTTTCAACAATTTGAACTGTGTCTTCGAGATTATCACGAAGCTCCTCGGGCCTTACTCTTCTGTAACGGGTATCTGCAATTGCGCTTGCAACGAAAAGACATGATGACGAGCAGAGTTTCCTATCTCTTAACCTCAATTACAATTTAGTAAATGGCTTGAATTTTTATTTACATACCCATTAGAAGTAATAAACTGTTATTTTAACCGGAACAATTAACAAATCATTGAACAAAAATTAAAGCAGAACATCCTACAATTATAATCATACTTCATTCTGATTGATCCGATCTGGTTCTATTTTTTTGCGTCCGTCATACCTCTTTGATGTCCAAATTTGATTCATTTTTCCCACCCAGTCAATCTATAAAATCAGTAGAAATTGATCGTGTAGGCAGCGTTAGAGGGGAACTTGGGCGCTGATATTACTTGCAAACTGGATTATAATATCAAAAAGACAGCCGACGGCCACAAGAGCAACGTAACGAGCCACTCGCTGGCTAGAGTACTGCCAGCACACACAATAAATGTGATCCTGATGGATAACCATTTGATGCGGTTATCCCTCGGGACTTAATCATTTTATCGGAGTCATCAGCCTTTAAGCTAACGGTTTGTCTATGATGAGATTTTTCTCAACAAAATTCGAATGCGGCGTCTTTTGCTAGTACTGATCAAGAAAACGGGTTGTCGAGTTTATTTCTTCTCTCGCCTAGTTGTGTCGTTGACGTTGTTCTGAGATACAACAAAACCACTACCAGCCACTACTTGATTCCGAGTGCCTTTCGAAGCATTGTTGCAGCCTGGTGTGGTAGACCTTTTGCTCTTGTTGGTGAAGCTAATTTGATTTGAAATTGTGTTGTCTATCCGTCTTTCCTCCTCCGGCGGGACAAGGAGTAGACTTTGATTGAGTGCAACGTGCCACAATTGAATTGTATGACGTGGGAAAATGTAAACGTGTGTGGGCTCAAGGCGGAGATTTCGCTTTGATTAGATTGAAGTGCATTTCCCTTTTCACTTCGTCGACAATCGAAAGCTATCAGCTTTCGTTGCGGAATATTCGATACAGTTACTATTAATCTCCGGGGGTTTTGATAGTAGATTCTGATTCCTGAGCCATTTTTTTCTGTTTCTTTTAGAATGCACTGAATAGAGATGAATGAATTAAACGAAACAAAAAGTGACTATTGGACCAATTATAGAAGTCGAGTCAACCGTCACTTTGCTCTATAGGACTATTTTGCTGTTACAGTTGTAGAGATCACCGAAATTTTGTCGAGTTGGTCGACTCAATCGACCGCTCGAAAACTACACTGAAAAAAAAACTTACAGTAACAACTACCATTTTACCCGACTATGCCTATTTTCAAAACTACCATCAAATTTCAGCCAAACTTACTACGTTTATCCTTCAACATTTGTGGTATATTTGTCAGACTTCATGTTGATATCAACCCCACCATGGTTGATCTAATCGTAGGTATGGTCAAATCAAACGCATTTATAGTCAGGTGAAAATTGTTAGTGTTTGCGCTTAATTTAACCCTCGAAATAGTAGTTTCTACTGCACATTTTTTATTTTGCGAGTAGTGGCTGATCCGTCATAGCTATTTTGTCGAGTAAGAGTTTGTTTTGGTTCATATCATGTAAATTTCTGTCCCCTGAGACCAACACATGCAAGCGTCTTTTAACTCATAAGAATGAGTTGAAAGACATGCGAAAATAAATTCAATTAAACAGATCTTTCGTCGAATTGCGTATGCCACAGTCTCAGGAGAATTCATTTTATACGAAATTTTACTTTACGTTTCCCGACTTTTTACAAACAAGAATGACGTCTCGTGTAAAATTCATAATTTTTAAGTGTGTAGCTAAAATTATTCTTAGAACGCTGATATTTTTCTTCAGTATTTCTAAATGCATAATTTTAGTACATTTACTCTGGGGATTTGAAATTTTGCCCACGAGTTAAGTGGTTTAAATTAGTCCTTGATTCATAGAAGTATAGAAATAAACTACCCAATATTTAGGGCACATCCAGTTCATAAGCAGACTTCCCAAAGTTTCAGGAAGGTATTTTCTAGAATTTCAAGAAGAGCCTTTATCGAAATCAAAACTTCTCCGAAGGCCAGGAAGAAAATGGAGCACTTCTTAGTATTAGTAGTTCAACCAGAAATATTCCAAAAATTCAGGAACAAACATCTCCAAAGTTCAAGTTCATACTTCTCAGAAGTTCAGGAAAGAACTTCCTCGATATTCAGGAGAAGACTTCTCAGAGCTTCTGGAAGAAGTTTACGGAAGAGGGCTTCTTTGAACTTTGGAACTTTCCAGAGGTTCTGAAGTTCTTCCCAGAAATTGAAGATGGAACAAGCATTTCAGGAAGAAACTAGCTAAGAAGAAACTAGCTAAGAAGAAACTAGCAATATTTTCCCAAAAAATCAAAAACAAACTTCCACAAAGAACTTCCCAGAAATTTTGATCGAAACTTCAGTTAGAACTTTCTAGAAGTGCCAAAGAGCTTTCCCGAAGCTTCGAAGAGAAAATTTCGGAATTTCCGTTTCAGAATTTCTCGAAGTTCTGAAAAAAACGTCTCCAATAAACAGAAAAGACTTTTCAGAAGCACTGGGGGACTTTTTAGACGTTGAAGTGAAAATTTCTCAGAAGTTCAGGTAGAAACTTCCAGAAGTTTAGGATTTTTTAAAGTTCAAATAAGGACTACTCAAAAGTTCAGGAAGAAACTACTCCCAAATTTAAGGATACTTTCATAGAGATTTTGGAGTGGAAGTTTTAAAGACTGCAGCGC
>JASCZW010021578.1:0-10428 GCA_034211315.2 Aedes japonicus
TGACATCCAAAGATGGACCGCTCCATCTTTGGACGTCAAAAGTGCCTGGTTCCAATGACCGTCGTTTCTGTACCATTATGAAGAAGAGTGGACGACCCAGATAAAGCCGCATCCAAGCGTCATGGAGGAACGATGTTCCTGCAATGTTCATGCGAAAGCCAGAGCAACATCAGTGGTCGACTACGAACGATTCTCTAAGTGGGAGCGTTTACTACCTCACTCATGAGGAAGTTCGGCAAGCAGAAATGACATTTGTTAGGATGGCGCAATGGCATGAGTGTACTCAAACGCGATCGCGACCACTCGAGAACTGAACAAATGCAAGGTTCAAGGTTTGAACAAATGCAGTCCACTATATTAGCTCCCCGTTCGTTGACGATGCCGGCATTCTTCGAGTAGACGGGCGTATAGGAACTGACCATGCATCGTCCGAGACGAAGTTCCCAGCGATCCTGCCTAAGCAGCACCGGATTACAACTCTCATCGTGGACGCCTATCATTGGATGTTCCAACACGGTAATTTGAAGACCGTGGTAAACAAGCTACGGCAGCGGTTTTGTGAATTCCGGCTTAGATTAGTTGTGCGTAAGATCGGGAGCGGATGTGCGGTCCAATCAGCTCAGTTGCCCTCGTTTGCTCGGCCTTCTACGTACGTAGGCCTAGATTTCTTTGGACCCTTAGTGGTGAAGGTGGGACGTGGCAGGGATAAAAGGTGAATCAACATAACAACACAATGGTTTTTCATTCCTCCTTCTTCTCCTCATATAGGCGGTGCATAGGAACGCATGGTACGTTCCGTAAAACATATGATGAATCGCTGAACACGCTCGCAATCGAGGCTGGTGCATTGAAACCTTTTAAGATTTTGAATGTAATATCTTCACCTGTATCCTCTGCATGTCATACTCCAAGGTCGGGCCCACTGGAGATGGCGGAGGTGACATTTTCCCTATCTCCTAGTTTGGCAAGATTTCTTGTTGAAGTCGTGTCAGTTGTTTACTATTGATATCAATCTCAATTGTCTTGTTCTCAATTGGCTGCTTTGTATTTTCTAGCATATCCTTCAGCTGCTGGATAACGATCTGCAAATAAAGTATTTAAGAATCGTTGAAAATATTTTGTCTAACAAAATAACTTACCTGCTTGTTCGAGAATTGCAGCTGACTTTCCGTTTCGCCAGATTTGCTCTTCGCATCCAATTTAGACTATTCCTGACTCAGCTGAACCAGCCGTTGATTTTGATCTCGCGTTGGGGTCAGTAACGTCAAGAGCACTATCAACGGTATGGAAACCACCAGAGACACCCAGATGAGCAGTTAAAGGCTGTTTAACTGCTCATCTGGGTGTCTCTGGTGGTTTCCATACCGTTGATAGTGCTCTTGACGTTACTGACCCCAACGCGAGGGTCGCAAATCTTCTGCGACAGTTCCTTAATATGTTTTTGTATGTGCTGAGTTCGATACTGAGCGACTTATTTTTGGACTCTATAATATAGATATAAAAACAAACAGGAAAACAACCTTACTCACGTGTCGGGGTTGTCCGGGAATGCATGTAGAGAAATCTGCATACCAGAGTGGCTGGAACAGCCCGATACACAGCTGATTTAAGGCATTTTCAACTGAACGGCATAAATTCTTCTACTACACTGCTTTGTTTTTAATAAACAAACAACGAGGGAACGGCATGAGCATAAAAAGATCTTACACCCCTTTTACGGGGGAGGGCTCATTCGAAAGGGCCGTTATTAATTTTTGAAAAGGACACTGAAACACAAAAATTGAACCAACTGTTTGATCTTAGCGTTCTTTTTTGGATTAGCTCTGCACAAATGGCATTCCAGAAAGCTATCGTTTCGAAAATAGCGAACTGTTCGGAGTCTGCTCCAAATCGTAATAAAGTTTGTCTCGCCAGAAGTTTATCGTGCATGGCACTGTTTGGGTTCCTAACTGTTCCTAACATGGCGAACAGAATGAGTTCTTAGCTGATCCTGACATGACGAACAGACGTTCAGATAGGCTGAATCCTTTGCAAAGAGCAGTATTCCCCTTTTCTTGTCAGCATACGACCAAGGTTCCACCGGGTTTGGTTATCCAATCATTCCTTTGGGTACTAATTCTAATCAGCGCCACGTGGTGGTAGGGATAGGAATTACTTTCATACCTGCAGCTCGCGAAGTACCCATAATATGCATTATCAAGCCATTTACCAACCAATAATAGATATTCACTTCAAAGTAAGATGACAATGATTCGGTAGACTGCAGAACATGTTCATCCGGCATTCAGATGATTTCAAAGCAGCAACATCAGATGATTTCAAAATGTATGTCATCTGGTAACAGTTATCTTTCGAAAATGTGATTTCGAATTTCCGTTATAAACTGCACAGATAAAAAGAAACATTGAATTTTCTACGTTATCTAATGCACATAAAAGCAATGCTAGATTTGGCAGAAAATAATGAGATATTTCATGTAAGTTTAAGCCAGATAACGCCTGAATCAAGCCTCTTGTATGAAAGATTTCAAACATTGTTGTATGGCACATGAAAAATTGCAAACAATTTCGTTGTTTACGCCTCCTTTGGCTTGGAATTAAACGATAGGAAACTTTACACGCTGGTTAAAATTAACTTTTTTTTCTGTGTGATAGAGATGATTTATGCAATGAAAGAAAGACGTTTGGGCTTTGTGTAGTTCTATGGCGACCAAAACGACCTTGGTTTGATTCCAACAGGCTTCTTATTTTAACAATAATGGGAATGTCTTATCATAAATCAAATCCATTATACTGGGCAGCACTTGATGGAACTTACCACCATAAGTAAAGTTTGTACATGGATTCAATGTTATCATAATACAAATTTGCGCAAAATAGAGGAGTAAAAACTTCCACAAGGAAAAATAAATGTTTACACTTCCAAATTTGTTAGTTGACTAACAGAAATCTTTACCGTGAACGCACCCTTACTATAAAAAACGCACAACAACGCCAAACAGCCGTGAGAGACGGTTTCTCTCTCTCTCTCTCTCTCTCTCTCTCTCTCTCTCTCTCTCTCTCTTGATGCCGCTTTGAATTATCAGTGAAATCAAATATTGACCCACGCGCAGCACACAATCCCCTCTTGGGACGCATTTTGTGTTGCTCACCCCGCCGCACCGTCAAACGTTCCATCAATGTTTGGAATATTCCACCATGATTAAACACCAATGCATTTACTCTGTAGGTCTGTTCTGTTGCGTTGATGGATTGGGGCGGGAACCGGGAAAGCGAGAAAAACACATCGACGTCGTCATCGTCGTTGGCATGCGGCCGTTGTTTACTCAGCAATTTTATAACTAAACCAACTGGCCAGTTCTTGCGAGATGTTCTTCCCAGCAGCAATGCACCCGCACGGTGATCCTACGGGACATCGAATAAACAAAACAGATCATTGTTTATCGACGAATGGGAAATGGGAAATTATAACTTGAAATGCATCTTAGGAATTTTTCAACACCGAGTAGAGAGCGAAACGTGGGTAAAACCATGGATATAAGAAAGTGAGCGGAAAATCACTACCTCTAGCTCACTACCTCCTCAATACAGCAAAAGGATTGTATCGCACCCGCGACGTAATGAGTGCTCGTCTGCAAAATTGCCTTGCACGTTTTGTCTTTGCGGCAATCTGCGCAAACTCCGCCATGCCATCCGGTTGGGAGTTAAGAGTTTTCCCTCCAAAACCTACCGCACCCTTTTTCGCCATTTCCCTATATCGCCATGATGATCAATTCGTCTGATTTGTAAGGAAACTCTCCAGAGAGTGTCGACCACGCCATTGACACGAAAGCAGACAGGCGGCCACGTCATAGCCCGATTCCAGTTGTCGGAAGCTTAAGGATTTCCTGATTCAAAGGGTTTTCCGTATGACATCAGCCTCGTTGCATTTGGTTTGAATCCAAAAGAGCATCTATGGAAAAATGTGGCGAAAAATTTATTTTAAATATTGTTCTCGAGACATCAAGAGTTATGTGACTTAGATACATTGCAAGATTTATTGCAGTGGTTCACAATCGATTTTAATTGTCCATCTTATCATAGACTGAAACGTGTTAGAATAAAGAATATACAATGTATATTATCCTTGGACAATGGCAAAACCTTGTGGCTTGCATGACTTCAAACAGGTTCCAAGGTTTGGCTGTGTCTTTACACCTACGAAAGATGCTCCCTAGTGATACCATAGAGAGGTGGACAGAAAGTTATTTTAAATCAATTTTTAAAACCAAAAACTCGAATCGATCCACCGATGGCGAGACTGAACCCTTCTTACACTTCACGAGATATTTCGTATATGTATGAACTATTATGATATGAACTATTAGACAATCAGAAGCGTCAATTTGGAAAAGATGTATGAATACTTTACTGTTAAATCTGCTTATTTTTCTTTATACTAGTTTGGGTATTTTGATACCTTTACTATGCCTTTGTCAATATGCGAATTCAACTCGAATCAATTTTTTTAATCGTATTTAAAAACATAATTAAGTAATAGCTTGTGCATCCTGGAGAGTGTGAGCTTTTAAGTGGAATACTTGTAGCTAGAAAATGAGAAGAAAGATTAGTAAAATCCGTTTGATTCCAACTTCCTTTATTGCTTATCTTAACAGATACGCGTATTTCGTCTACAATGTGCAGACTTCTTCAGTGTCGTGTATTCAGACGACTATTGGTACACGACACTGATGAAGTCTGCAATCTATTAGTGATCATGATCACAAGCTTGTCGGGAAAGCGTTTAAGCGGAATCCCAATGCTTCGGTCAAGGATTTGGCCAAAAAGTTGAATCTGTCCAAGTCTTTCGTTCAGAGAGCCAATGACCGGGAGGGACTGCATACGTACAAAATGCAAAAGACTGCAAACTCACGGGCCCGAAAACTGTACACCCAGATGCTGAGAAGTTTAAGGAAAAATACGGAAAACTCAGAAATTTGAGAGTTGTGATCTCCTTTAAAAGCACTTTAAAAGTGTATTCAATGACACCATTTCAGCATTGGAGCAAGTCAGCGGAGCACTCAGAGATACTCCCAGAGACGCGTTTGACTTCAATAATCCTGCGATTACATTGGACCTCGTTGAATTCGTAATCCAGAAGCTGAAACTTTCAAACGTGGCTGGCCCATACGGAACTCCTTCATGTGTACTTAAAAGTTGATCTGCAGTGCTTGCGATTCCTCTTTTTGAGCTTACCAATATACGGACGGCTTTTAATGATTCTGTTTCAAGCGCTGTGGAGAACAGCCTTGGTGTACCACAAGGGAGTATTAGGGCCCATTTTATTCATTCTATATATCAATGACATGCGATGAGTCTTACGATTTTGTGATATTAATCTTTTTGCTGATGATACCGTGTTGTTCATTGCAGCTAAAAGCCTCGAGGAGGCCGTTTCAATGCCGTTTGAATGCAGATTTACGTTCTCTAAGTAGATGGTTAGAGTACAAACAGTTGAAATTGAATATAAGTAAAACTAAATTCATGGTAATTTCGGGGAATCGAGTTATCGAAGATGTCTCTGTTAAAATTGATGATGACACAATTGATCGCGTTCGAGAGATTAAATATCTTGGCGTGATTATTGATGATAAATTAAAATTTGACTCTCACATTGACGATGTCATCAAGAAAATAGCCAAGAAGTACGGTATTCTCTGCCGATTGAAAAACGATTTAACTATTGCAAGTAAAATACAATTGTACAAATCCATCATTTATCCTCAAATTGAATGTTGCCCTTCCATTTAGTTTTTAGCTAATCAAACACAAATATCGAGATTACAGCGTTTGCAATATAACATAATGCGTTTGATCTTGAGATGTAACAGGTTTACTTCCTCCTCTTTTTTGTTAGATGCCCTACAGTGGCTATCGGTGAAGCAGAGAGTTGTGTATTTGACAATGGTGTTCATTTTTAAAGTAATAAACGGTTTGCTGCCTCGATATTTGTGTAATCGAATTGAAAGAGGAAGTGATATTTATAGATATAACACTAGAAACGCGGATGATGTTACAACACCATATTTTTTGTACGGAGCTTCACAAAATTTTAAAGGTATAAATGTTTTCAATTCGATGCCTATACACATCAAACGTGCAGCAACACTATCAGATTTTAAGAGACAATGTATTTCACACATCAAAGCCGACTTTTGAACAGCTACTCTGTTAACTTTTTACTCTTGACTAATCTTGAATCTTGACGATAAATTAGAAGAAAAATTAGTAATCTCCATTTAATTCCAACTACCTTTGCTTATCTTCGACAAATACGCGTATTTCGTCTACAATGTGCAGACTTCTTCAGTGTCTCGTACTAATAACTCGACTGTCGAGTTATTAGTACGAGACACTGAAGAAGTCTGCACATTGTAGACGAAATACGCGTATCTGTCGAAGATAAGCAAAGGTAGTTGGAATTAAATGGAGATTACTAATTTTTCTTCTAATTTATAGTTACAAGTATTCCACTAAATAGCTCAAACCCTCTAGGATTCACCTTGACGATGTTATTACAACGCATATTTTTGTGTGGTTTATTGTTAAATGTTTTATATTTGTCATGGGGCACAAACAAATCATATTTTTCGCCTCGATGATGATGATGGATTTAAAGTTTTTATTTTGTTATTGTAATTTAAAATAGTCTTCATTTTTTGTGTAGTCTTCAAAAGTTTGAGCCTCGCGCGCGGTACACAGGTATAAAGGACTTCTTTTTGAATTTACAAAAAATACTGGCCTTTGATGCTTGAGAAGATGCCATGAAATAGTAGTGGGTTGTCTGGCTGATTGTCGGGGAATTCTTTGTCAATTCCGTTGTGGTTGAAAGTAAAAGTTTGACTAGGGCCGGTCCAGGATTTTTTCTGTTTGGAAATTTTCTCGATTTCCTTGATTGGGGATATCCTTGGTCAGCCCCAAACTAAGGTGGCGTTAGTGTTGGATTAGTGTTCCATTAGTGTTGGTACCTCATTGACTCTGTAGCGGCAGGATCGGATATTGGCTTGTCTTTTTAAAAATGCCCTTATACAGGATTCTGTGATTTGAATTGTAATAGAATTTTCTGATCGCTGGGATAACTTGCGAACATTTGTGGTTGACATCAATAGCTTTTCACAATTATATCGCTGTAAAGCAAATGAACAGTTTTGGAAGAAGTTTATATCTGTAGATAAAATCAGTTCGTTGTTTGTTTTGCATAACTGGTTGAATTGTTTTTAAATCAATTATCCAATAGATAAATCGTCTAGCTCAAACTAGGGGTAAGTGGCGGGACCATCATCATCATCATCATCATCATCATCATCATCATCATCATCATCATCATCATCATATCTCGTTCCGTCGAGGAAACATATTCAACACGTTCGTGTTCCCGATTTTCAAAAAAGGGAGATACCGAAAATTATCGAGTAATCACACCGCTCTGTGCCTGCTCAAAAGTCTTCCACATCATCGTCAACAGCTTGTTGTTTGCTAGTTGCAGACACTACATCTCTCCTGCACAACATGAATTTCACCCCAGAAGATCGATCTCAACCAACCTTGTACCTTTCGTTTTCTCGTATCTCCGGTATATGGAAGCTGGATCCCAGATCGACGTTGCTTAAATCTTACCTAACGGACAGGATACTCTGTGTGAAGATCGGCTCAGCTTAATCGAACTACTTCACTTTTATGTCGGGCGTACTTCAAGGCAACAACTTAACAACTTACTGCTGTTCTCAATTTTCATCAACGAGATTGGACTAATACTACCACCTAACTGCAGGTCGTTTTTTGCTTACGACTATAGCACTTGATCAATAGCTATGGAGAATGATGTTCTAGCAATGTCCTCACCTGAGTGTTAACAAATCTTCATTATCAAGTTCCATCAAAAATTAAACCCAATTGCATTTGATTACATAATCAACAAACAGCTTCTGCTGAAAGTTGATACTGTTCGTGACCTTGGAATCACGTATGACTCCGGCTTGACATTTATACCACACTATACGGTTTTGATTAACTATGTCAACAGCCAGCTCGGTTTCATGTTTAAGATCTCCGACGAGCTTCGTGATCTCACATGTCTTAAAGCATTGTTCTGCTCTCTTGTCCGTTCTATCCGAGATTTGTTAGCCTTGGTGTGGTGCCCTGTTCAAAGAAAATTTGTTTGTTATGCTCTCCGTCATCTACCCTGAACTGATCCTGTCAACCTACCAGCGTACCAGGATCGTTGTTCACTCTTGGGTATTGAAACATTGGAGCATAGGCGTGTTGTACTTGGTTTGTATTCCTTCTTTTTATGTTGGGTAACATGACGTTTGTGGTCTTTGGGAAATGAAAAATCTCCGTACTACAGGGTTTCTGCAAATTATCCGTACATAATTTGTCGATATGCCTCAACATAACCAAGCGGATTAAATGAATCATACCTACCAGGTTTAATGACCCATTTTGTTTATACGCAGTAAATTTGATACAGTTGTGATTTCTAATTCACTTGAAATGAAGCCGAACCTTCGCACTTTTGACCTTGCACTTTTTCGAAAAAGAAATACTGTTTCATTACTAGCAAAGACCCTGAATATGGCAAAACCTACAGTGAGTGATGCAATAAAACGATACCAACAGCTTGAAATGCTAGATGACCGCGTAGGAAGAGACGCGCGAGATTATCCAGCGACGTATCAAGCGAAATTCTCCGATTTCCGTCCAAATGTTGGCGAAATCACTGAAAATTTCAAAATCTTCCGTTGAAGCCATAGTTTACGACGATTTGAAGCGCCAGTCATATGAACTGTGCCAGAATCACACCTTGAATGATACAATTAAAGCAAACCGGTTGAGAAAAATTAAGGTACTTTTGAACCGTTCATCCGAGGGCCGCTATCGGTCAGTGTTGTTCACCGATGAAAAAGTTTTCACCATCGAGCAGCGTGGCAGTTGGTTCCTGCAGCTTCCAAACATCGTTGAAGTATTTCAAGAAGTCATCATCCCGCTTCTGTCATGGTTTGGGCTGGAATAACTCATTCCAGCAAAACCCCGACAAATGGGTGAAAGGAAATCAAGCGGTATATCAGAAGCTATTTGCTGACACAGTTGCTTCTTGGGCATCGCAGCATTTTGGTCAAATTGAATGGATTTTTCAACAAGACTAGGCTGGACCATGAAGCAAAAAAAAACTATTAATCTTTGCGAATGCATTTTCCCAAGCTTTTAAACAAAAGATGAATGGCCTTCTAACTAACCGGATTTGAATCAGATGGATTATTTGGTACGGCCCATCTTGGAGTCGAGAGCCTTCAGTACACCACATAAATCACTAGAACATCTAAAATCAAATCGTGTCTTTTAAATGATTGGGATCAAATATCTGTCGAAGAACTCGCGGCCATCGTGGATAACTTCCCGAAACCTTTGAAGGTGTGCATCTCGAGGCGGCCATTTTGAAATGAACAAATAAAACTTGTAATTTGCAAACATATTGCTATAACAAACAATGCATATTGATTTTTTAATCCAACAATAAAGTGTAGTTTTAACACCATTTTGTTGTACGGATAATATTCGGACACCCTGTATGTACACATCATTCAAGAACTGGATTTTTCGTATGCTGCACTGGGGTGTAAAATGTCACTAAAATTGCATTTCTTGCATTGTCATCTTCCCAGAGAATATGGGAGCCATCTGAGATGAAGATGGAGAATGATTTCATCAAGACATCGCACAGGCTCAAAAGAACTTCACCGGCAAATGAAGCAATGTTAGCGGACTAAATACTGCTGAATGCTACAGTGACAAACAACTATGAAAGGAAAAAGAAGACAAAGTGAATTAAAGTTGAAAAATATGGAGGAAAATTCAACTAACTAACTGACTGACTTGAAAAAAATCTATGAACACCAATGGATCCAGGAAGACCCATTCCATAAAATTCAAGCACAACATTCAAAGGACAGAGTCAAAACAAAATGTGGCTAGCAAGTTAACCCAATTTTCATAAATGCAAATTTTTTTGTGAATTTGAAACTCATTTTGCTCCAAACCTGGACGTGTTATAACAATTCTGAATCCATATTTGGACTGATCATCAATGATATGAATTCAGGAGACAAATAAAAAATACGTTAATTCCTGCCTGAAGATTTTTTCACAAATCATCGTTGAATTTTTAGAAGTTTACGAAAGTGTTAATGCATATTGAGGCAATTCTAAATTCTCGTCAATTGATCTCACAATCTATTGCCCAAATGATTTGGTTGTAATCACTCCACGCCATTTTTTTCAATTGAACGAGAGCTCACAGTAATTTCAGATACATGACGGGAGCTTACAGTGGTCTAGGACAAACGGTCGAGTGGCAGAAAAGGTAATCTAGAACTGCTCGCAGATACTTCTA
>JASCZW010021579.1:0-10427 GCA_034211315.2 Aedes japonicus
TTGGAACGTTCCGGAAAAACAAAAGATGCACCCCCTCCCCCCTCCTGCACTGCTGGTTACCAAGGGTCTGCAAATACACTCATCCCTCTTCGCTCATACGCAAGATAACACCTTGGTCTCCTACATACCAAAAAAGGGGAAAAATGTGATTCTTCTAAGTACCTCCCACCATGACCAATCCGTTGATTCTACAGAGAAGAAAAAGCCAGACATCATTAACTTTTACAATCGGCACAAGGGTGCGGTTGATACCGTTGATCGCCGCATTGCCTCATATTCCGTGAAACGCACAACGAAAAATTGGAAAAAATGTAGTCGTGTGCAATGGTATCGATCTATCACTGAATAATACGATAAGATTTTCAGAGATTGGACTAACGCTTTGAACCGGAAACGGTTGTTTCTGGAACGCTTGGGAACAACGCTGGTATCCCAACAGATAGCAGGACGTGAAACGATCCCGAGAGCTGCCTTTTCTGCCCACATCGTACGCGCCTCAAGAGCAGACATTGGAACTTCAATTGTTGCCCATCCACCTATCCAGCCTGATAAAAGAAATATGAATCCAACAAAGAAGAGAGGACGGTGCTCTTTTTGCGAAGGTTCCGACAATAAGTATTCAACAATGTGCTGCCAATGCGGTAATTATTCATGTAAAATTCATACCACAACATTTTGTCCATCGTGTAGAATTTTAAAATCGTAATCACCTGTCAATTTGACCACCGTATGACTTTTATTTACTCGCATCAACCCTGAAATGTACAATAAATAGGTCAAACATGTATCAATTAGTTTTTTTACTCCAAAAACAAAAGGAAAACGGACTATTAGTTTATGTATGTAGTATACAAGTTAGTGGGTACAAGAGAAGGCTGAATTGGGTCCATTCCGGGTTTTAATCCATGATATATGGATGTTTCTGGACATACAGATGGCATGACGTTTTCATCAAAGTGACAAACCATTATAATCATGAATTTTGAGCCATCGATCGGTAAAAAAAGGAGTTCCAAAACTGTCCTCTTTGAGCCCTACCGGATTCGGTTTCAGAGTATCCGGATGTGACCAAATGTCCTGGTTGATCTATAGTATGATGTTTTGGATATCAGTATTCAAAATCATGAATTTTGAGCCGTCGAACGGTACAACTATTTGAGGTTTCAAAATTAGCCTCTTTGGACCCAACCGGAAACGGTTCCAAAGTATCGGGATGTGGCCAAATTCGCTGATAGGTCAATGGCACGATGTTTTCGGATATCAGTATTCAAAACCATAAATTTTGAACCGTCGAGCGGTACAAATACTTGGGGTTCAAAATTGTCCTCTTTGGGCCCTACCGGATTCGGTTCCAGAGTATCCGGATGTGGCCAAATTTGTTGGTAGATCATTGGCACAATGTTTTAGGGTATCAGTATTCAAAATCGTGAATTTTGTGCCGTCGAACAGTACAACTACTTGAGGTTTCAAAATTGTCCTCTTTGGACCCAACCGGAAACGGTTCCAGAGTATCCGGATGTGGCCAAATTCGCTGGTAGGTCAATGGCACGATGTTTTCGGATATCAGTAATCAAAACCATACATTTTGAACCGTCGAACGGTACAACTACTTGAGGTTTCAAAATTGTCCTCTTTGGACCCAACCGGAAACGGTTCCAGAGTATCCGGATGTGGCCAAATTCGCTGGTAGGCCAATGGCATGATGGTTTCGGATATCAGTATTCAAAACCATAAATTTTGAACCGTCGAACGGTACAAATACTTGGGGTTCAAAATTGTCCGCTTTGGGCCCTACCGGATTCGGTTCCAGAGTATCCGGATGTGACCAAATGTCCTGGTTGATCTATGTTATGATGTTTTTGGGTATCAGTATTCAAAACCATGAATTTTGAACCGTCGAACGGTAAAAATAGTTGAGTTTTCAAAATTGTCCACTTTGGACACAACCGGAACCGGTATCAGAGTATCCGGATGTGGCCAAATACTCCGGTTGATTTATGGCATGATGATTTTGAAGATCGTTGTTCAAAATCGTGAATTTTGAACCGTCGAACGGTACAAATACTTGAGGTTTCAAAATTGTCAACTTCGGATGCATACCGCTACCGGTTCTGGGTACCTATGTGCCCAGAATGGCCAATCAAAAAACAAAACAGGTCAGCATGGCGTTTTAAGAATGTATACCTTTCATTTGACACCAAGATATCAAAAATCGGTTCAAAAATAAATATTTGGGAGCGAAGCAAAGTCTTGGGTTTTTTTTGAGCCTGAATGCACTATGTGTAACTTTTTTTGTAGCGGCACTTCTAGAGGTCGCTGAAAGCTGTTACTACCCAAAATATATTCGTTTTCAAAAGTCAGGAAAAGTCAGAAAATTTTAGAGTCCTAGTTTATTCCGTTTAGACGTAAGAGCTTTTTTGTGATGTTGATTGGTCAAAAACGACCCCAATGCACAAGGAAGGTTAATGTAGATCTCATCGGCCATCACAATGCAGAACGGTTTTGTGTGAGCCACTCCTTGTACAGTTTTCTTGGACAAGCTTTGGCCACCGAGTTCTGTATATCGCTCCGGTTCGGTGCCTTCTGGACTTTGTACACATGTAATCCAGAACGTTTCATTGTTTTCTGCACAAAACAAACTGAAACTTTCGCCTTTTTCGCAACATCCCAGAACATGTGTTCTTCGTCTGCTCTCGCTTCAACGACACGAGGAACGGCATGATGGCCGTGAGAGCTCGTGACACGGTCCTGGATAATCTTGTCCAGAGAATGTGCCTAGAACAGGACACTGGTAAAGCTGTAAACACGGCGGTCTCTCTGATTGTCCTAGAGCTGCAGGACAAATGGCGAAACGACCAGCGTCAGGTCAGAGCGACCAACTAACTAGTAAAGCCCTATGAAGTTAGACGCACAATAGCTCCCTTCCCGAAGTAATATCGAAAGGTAGTTCCGAGGAGGTGGGGGGGGGCAAGGTTGGAGGCACGGGTGGGTTTTTAGTGAGTCGAGGAGTTGGCACCCTCAGCCCCACATCCAGAGTTCTTCAGGAGTCTGAATGCAGATTTTCCACAACGTTAAAAAAACACTAAATTAAAGGGTGCTTCGATCAAAATTTGGTCGACTTAAACTTGACGCATTTCCTTTCATCGTGCATTAAAAACTTTTGTACACCCCTCATTTTGAAGATGTGTGCGTGTAGCATCATGTCTCTATTTTGATTTTGAGATTAGCACTTCAGTTATCAAAATGTCGTCGAAGGAAGAGAAGCAACGCATCAGAATTTTGCACGTGTATGGCGAAAATCCAAACTACTCTCGAGCCAAGTTGGCGAAATTGTTGAATGTGGTTTAATCAACTGTTACCAACGTGTTGAAAGTGTTTGATGAACGTTTTTTCGACAGCCAGGAAAGCTGGATGGGGGGAAATCGAAAGTCGGAGGCCACAGCGACGACAAAAAGAATTGCCTGTAGTTTCGAGTGGAACCTCAACCTATCCGCCCGAGGAATATTGGGCCATCTTCAAGCGGAAACTTAAGAAGACTCAAAAAGCTGTTGGGAACGATCCTTATAAAAACGCAACACACAACCCCGATCATCTTCTTTTTGCTTTGGTTGAGATTAGTGGCTTTGAAAACGTGAGATGGATAAACAGCTTGATTGTCACTGAAATGAGTCACATCAGCTACTAAATACGAACTAGGTATTTTTCATGGATGAAGGTTAGGAGTAGATGAAAGTTAGCTCCATAGTCAATTGGGATGAATTTTTCGACTAATTTGAAGCCTGAATGTCTTGAAAAATTACTTCGAAGGTAGCTGGTTTGATTCCCAATCATACAGAGAAATATTCATTTATAACAAACTGCTCCGAAAAGCGCTAAATTTCCGTTGACACGGAATAGATTCGAAACCGAACCGAACAAGTATCATTCAAAGCCAATTATCATTTGTCACGACATTTCCTTCGAATCTTGTACCGGATGTTTCGTGCCATGCTCCCACAAACGCCTACTCTGATTTCAATTAATAACAGTTGAAACTCACAGCCACGATCACTGGTCTGTCAGATTCGTCCGAATCATGAATCCATCCGTTGCGTTTTTGGTGTTTTGCTTCATCCAAACTTCCCGGGTAAGTTCCAATATCAGTGCTTGGGAAAGTTCCTAGTTTGATGCCAACCAGCAAACATTCCACAGGCAGTTGTAACGATCAACTTCGACGGGGATTTCAACAGCTGTGAAAATGGGATGGAGTCGATCAGTTGGGACATTTCCCAATTCGACATTTTGATGCTGGACAACGAAAACATGACGCTGGATGGGAAGTTTTCGCTTACCAAAGAATTTTCCAGTCCAATGAGTGTGAGTTCTGATCATCGGTTGAATAGTTGTTTCGAAATCGAAAGAATGTTCCGAACTGACTTCTAGGTGAAGGTCAACCTGGATCGGAACTCCAATGGCATGTGGATTCCGACGGCAACCCGTCTGATACCGAACTTTTGCGACGTCATCGATCGGCCCAATGAAATGTGGAGCACCACGGTTGCATTCTTCAGTCAGCGGCAGTGTCCATTCGCGGCCGGGGTAGGTGATCTTGTTGGTTTGGGGGTCATGGGGTGTATAGATTATTGATTCCTACTGCCGTTCAAACAGCACGAGGAAAAATTCGACAAGGCGAACATTGGGAACATGGCCTCGAATTTGAAACTGCCAAAGCAAATGCTGGGGCCATGGCGGCTGACTATGGAGATCGGAACTAAGCGAAATGGAAAAATCGAAAAGGAATGCATCAAGAGTCACTTTGTGCTGGTGGATGTCTAGTGGAGGTGTGGCACTGCGTTTTCTAATAAAAATGTTGTTGTAATACGATTCTACTACGTCAATAAAACTGACTTAAGAAATAATGTATTTAATCTTACATTCTTCTTGTTGCCTTATAGACTGTTCCTAAAACTATAAATACGCTTTCTTTCCCAAATAAAAAAAACCATACTGTGATACTTTTTGATTAATTTATTCTTAAACGTAGTAAATAACTTCTTACTTTTCCCTTAACACAATTCACAAGCTTCTGCTCAGTGCTTTCTCCTGGCATTTTCACCACTTTTGGTCAATCTTTCTTAAATTTTTCGATACTATCCGCTGGTTTCATGTGTTTTCTTAGCTTCGCCTTCGTCAAAGCCCAGAATTTTTCGATAAGGCGAATCTCTGGGCAGTTTGGTGAACTCATCTGTTCTGGTACAAATACGACATTGTTCCTTTTCTACCACTCTAGTGCATATTTAGAGTTATGGCAGGAAGCAAGATCAGGCCAAAAGATTGTATGCTTGTTATGCTGTTTGATCAAGCGTGGCAACCTGTTTTCCAGACACTCCTTCACGTAGATTTGACCATTCTTTGTGTTTGTCGTAATGAATGGACGAGATATTTTTCTACATCCTCATATAACCTGGCACACCATTACCTTCTTGCTGAATTTTTCGGTGTAAATGGCTATCGCTAACTGTAGAACTGTGGTCCCGGCAGAGTTGTAAAATCGAGTTTTATGTAGGGTTCATCGTCCATGATAACAAAGCCCGACTTTTTGGTCAGCAATTTGTCGTACAGCTTACGAGCCCTCGGTTTCACAGATTCAGCCTGTTTGGTGCTTCGTTTTGGCTGCTTCTGCTTCCGACGAGTCTGCAGGCCCATTTTCTCCTTCGCACGTATAACATTTTTCGCCACATCTCGGATCAATGGTGAAGGATGACGATTGAAATAGTCCCTTACCTTTCCGTCGATTATAGGGTCATTGGGATCGGATTTTCTATCCCACATCGGGGAATCTTCGAAAGAGCACTGTTGTTGACGTTAACACCTTCTTCCTTAGCCAATTTTGTGATCGAAAGACCACTGTGCACTATGGTCCAGATCAATAATTTAGGAGGAAACATGCTCCCAGCGCCTAAACTTGAAACTTTACAGCAAAGTGATGTTCTACAACATGGTTTGTATCACTAAGGCCCATTTTCTTATGTTGATTAAAATTAGCGTGGTCCCCATTTTCACGGAAATACAAAAACTAACTTTTTTATTTGCAGAAATAGACGTTTACATTCTCGGGCAAAGTTGTAACGCAAAAAATTTCATGGAATTTTCATATATACATTTTTTTTTTTGGCTTGAAAATTTACCGATTTAGAGCAACTTTTCCTCGTCAACTTAGAGTACCATTAAAAGGTTTTCTGTCCTTACTTTTTATTTCAATTTCCATCGTAAAATTTTGCGTGTATTTGGATATATAAACTTTGCCGCTAGCTTTAACCAATCAATAGTTATTGAAGTTTTTCTACTGAAACCATCCCAGATTCAAATGTAATTTTCTCAAGATACAGAAATAACGTATCTCTAGTTTTCACATATATTGATCAATATAAGTTTCCCTTTCAAATAACGTCTTGAATTTTTTTTGTGTTTGCCCCAATCATAGAAATCAACATTTGAAAAGGGCGTATTTTTTTTATAAAAACTTCAATAACTATTGATTGGTTGAAGCTAGTGGCAAAGTTTGTATACCAAAATACGCGTCTTTAAAGCTCTAAAACTCGTCGCAACACAACTTTACGATGGAAATTGAAATAAAAAAGTTAGGGCAAAAAAAACATTTTTTATGGTACACCCTAAGTTGATGAGGGAAAATTGCTCTAAATCGGTCAATTTTTAAGCTATAAAAAATGTATATATGAAAATTCCATAAAATTTGTTGCGCTACCACTTTGTCCAAGGGTGTAAACGTCTATTTCGGCATATAAAAAAGTTAGTTTTTGTATTTCCGTGAAAATGGGGACCACCCTAATTTTAATCAACATAAAAAATGGGTCTTAGTGATACAAACCATGTTGTAGAACATCATTTTGCTTTAAAGTTTCAAGTTTAGGCGCTGGGAGCATGTTCCTCGTAAATTCGTGATCTGGACCATAGTGCACTGACGATGCACCGTTTGTGCACAATCCGTTTTCTTTCCTCGGGAGAAAGACCACGCATTTTCAAACTTCCGTTCGAAAAATTGAAAAAAATAACAACATCAGTTTAATTTGAATGTAAACAACAGGACGCAGCCAAAAGTAGATTGAATAATGCACGCATTTTGAATTGACAGTTAGTCATTGGTGTATTTATAATTATCGGAACAGTCTATAGCACAAGATAGAATTGAGATATGTTTGGCTTCAGGTTTGTGTTAGTAAGTCAATCGATGAACACATGTAACGAATGAAAATTTAGTCTATCGATTCTGTTTACAAAGTCTAGACAGTAATGTAAGATAGATATTTAGCATAGGGTTGACTCTAAATAAATAAATTCTAGCAAATTTTTCATGAAATTTTACATGAGATTAGCACTATTTTGTTGATTTTCAACAACTCCGAGCAAAGATATCTATAAAATATTCAAGAATACTAAGGGAAGTGGGGTAAAATCAGCTATATATTTGTTCACAGAGCCGTGCGGTAGTTGAAACAGATTCTATTCGATTTTCCAGGAAATTTCACACAGAACAAGTACTATTTGGTTGATCTTGAGCGACTGCGAGCAAAGATTCTATAAATTATTCAATAATATAAAAGGAAGTGGGGTAAAATCAGCCATATCTTTGTTCACAGAGCCGTGCGGTGGTTGAAACAACCTGTATTCGATTTTCCAGGAAAATTTACATAGGATCAGTCCTATTTAGTTGATTTTGAGCGACTCCGAGCAAAGATATCTATAAACTATTCAAGAATACAAGGGGAAATGTGGTAAAACCAGCCATATCTTTGTTCACAGAGCCGTGCGGTAGATGAGATAACTTCTATTCGATTCTTCAGGAAATTTCACATAGGATTAGCACTATTTTGTTGATTTTGAGCAACTCCGAGCAAAGATATCTTTAAACTATTCTAGAATACTAGGGGAAGTGGGGTAAAACCAGCCATATCTTCGTTCACAGAGCCGTGCGGTAGATGAGATAACTTCTATTCGATTCTTCAGGAAATTTCACATGGGATTTGCACTATTTTGTTGATTTTGAGCGACTCTGCGCAAAGATATCTATAAATTATTCAAGAATACAGAGGGAAGTGAGGTAAAATAACCTCCATAACTCCACAACCATATCCGTGCGGTGATTGAGACCAGTTCCATTCGATTTCCCAGACAATTTTCTAGCGGAAATGGCCTTGTATACAAGCCGCGCTTAAAAGCGGCAAAAGGTAGAGATTTTTTCCTTAGTTTTCATCAGTTCTTGCCCACTGTGCGTCCTCTACAATTCTGGACCCTTCCTTCGTTTTAAGGTTTTTTTTTTCAAATAGAGAAGATTTCTGATTATTATATTAATTATGTAAAAGAGAAAAGAGAATGTTACATAATATATTCTTTTATTCAATGGATTTACATGCTTTTCATTAATGAGGTAGGATTTTTAAGACTTTTGGAACTTTGAAGTTCCTCCGGAAAAATGTTCATATTCAATTTTTTTTTCCAAAACCTGGCTTGCGACATATCAAGCTTCATGATTTTACAAAAATAGGTCTTCGGAGGGTGTCTGACTGGTCACTTAGGGAAATGATTTAAACTCCGGAGGAAATCGGATCCCATAGGGCCACTTCAAGCGATCAGTATGGCCAGACACCCTCAGAATGTCCTCTGAAGATAAAGATTTGCCACTTTTCTGGAGGAACTCGAATCCTGCAGAGCCTTTCTAAGAGACCAGTATGGTCAGAAATCCTCAGAATGTCCTCTGAAGACCATGTTATGCAAAATGATAAAGTTTAATACATCCCAAGCCAGGTTTTGGAAAGTATTTGAATATTCTTCCGAGGAACTCCGATCCCAAGGTCTCCTTAGTGCAGTGTGGTCAGAAATCCTCAAACGTCTTTCATGACCTAATTTTGCCAAATCATGGAGTTTTATGTGTCGCAAACCAAGTTCTGGCAACAATTTGAATATGCCCACTTTTTCGGAGGAACTCGAACTCCGGACGATCACCCTCAGTGGCCAGTATAATAAGAAATTTTCAGAAATTCTTTTGAAGACCTAGTTTTGTAAAACCATAAAGTTTGATATGTCGTAAGCCAGAAGAACTCTGATCCCGCAGCGCCTCCCTAAGTGGCCAGTATGGTCAGACACCCTCAGAATGTCCTCTGAAGGCAAAGTGTTCGAAAATTATGAAGTTTAATATGTCACACGCCAAGTTTTGGTAACGATTTGAATATGGACACTTTCCTGGAGGAATTTGGATCCCGCTGGGCGTCCCAAAGTGGCGAGTATGGTCAGGAATTCTAAAAATGTCCTCCGAGGACCTATTTTTGCAAAATCATGAAGGTTGGTACATCGCAAGCCAGGTTTTGGAAAAGATTTGTATATGGCTACTTTCCCGGAGGAACGTGGATCCCGCAGGGCCTCCCTAAGTGGCCAGTATAGTCAAACACCCTCAGAATGTCTTCCGAAGACCTATTTTTGCAAAATCATGAAGTTTGATGTGTCGCAAGTCAGATTTTGGAAAAGATTTGAACATGGCCACTTTTCCGGAGGAACTCGGATTCCGCAGGGCCTCATTTCTGCCAGTATGGTCTAAAATCCTCAAAATGTCTTCTGATGATCGAGTTTTGCTAAATCATGAAGTTTAATATGCCGCATGCCATATTTTGTATACCATCCCTGGAAAGGACTTACCACAGTACTCCCATCTTGGAAACCGAAGCTACGAATATTTTGGGAATAACCACGAACTTTGATAATTTTTTGATCTATTGCAAAAAATCGCATCAAAATCCGAAGGTTGACAATTAAGTATGTTAAATTTTAAATTTGAATTTCTCTATCTCAGAGGGATTAAGGACGTACTTGTTAAGTTTAATGAAAGTCACTAGAAATCAATTTGGTTTTATTACGGCACCAAGAGGGGCCAAATGGTTTCATATTTTAGTCAGGTTCATGAGAACCTACACAGTTTGTTTAAAACGTTGTTTTCTCAAATTCGTTTTACTCCTATAAAATGTTTTATTTCGACCTTATGAACTTGAAAAATGCTGTTTTGAAATGCCGTTTTAGGACTAAATCATATTATTTTATTATGGTCGGTTGCAAAAGCCTTTAAAATCCATTTTTCCTCCAGTAAATGCACGAAACGGCAGGTTGGTATTGAGGGAAGTTACCAAATTACTTTGGACGAAATAGTTTTATAGAAGTCATTGCGAAGATAAATTGGCGTTTTGGCCGAACTGTGATGTTGTCTAAGGGGCTATTCATAAACCACGTAAATATTTATGGGGGTGGAGGAGGGTGTTGACCAAAGTCTACGCCCCATACAAAATTTAAAAAAATGTATGGACAAAAGGCCTACGAGGGGGGAAGGCCGCGGTCTAAGATTTTCAAATATGAGTCAACGTGTTCATGAACAGGTCGAAATATAA
>JASCZW010021580.1:0-10425 GCA_034211315.2 Aedes japonicus
TTTGAATTAATCCACATTGAGTGAACCGAACTGAAACCTAACTAAAGAAACGTTTAATACAATGAAGCACGACTGCTCAAAGTGGCAAAAAAGTTCCACTCTGCATTAAGACCGAAGTCCTTGTACATGTGGCACAAATTGAAAGCAGTCATCTTATTTCTGTATTGACTGCCTTCATTAGAAAAAAAATGGATATGTTTCAGGTGAGGTAGCTTTTTTTTAATGAAATTCACACAATTTGTTACAAACAGCCGAACGGCAACATGGTAATGTTTAGTAAATTCTGCGATTGCTATGAAGCTTGTAAACTTTAAATTTTGTGCTTCATCCTTCTAATATATGGCAAAAGGATGGATTGTGCATTGAGCGTTTGCCCAATGAAAGCCTTGTATAGCGTGCTGAATAACAAAAGAGTAAGTTTCAGAGAAGCCAGCAATTATAATGCAGTCAGTTGCTTCCAAATTAGTTTTAAGTTGTTTTAAGTAGGTAACTTGTTGCTCTGCAATAAAATTATGCGGAGATAATTCGCTTAATTTTTCTAAAAATGTTTCCACAAACTCTTCTGCATCCATTCGCATTGAATTTAGTTGACAACGATCTGTTTGCTCCCATTGTTTAAATTCTAAGGAATCGATATTTTGAAGAAAATTCATCAGGTCATTCTCCAGTGTTTGCGTACCCAGGCAATGATCACAGGTTTTCAACCAACATTTCTCTGTAGGATTTCATGATACGTTTTAAAATGGTTAGGAATAAGTTTCTTAACCTTAAGGGTTTTAAACATTAATTTAACATTCTGATGATAAATGCATACGCAGACAGTATGCGTTACACTTGAACCAGCCAGAATACAATTTTTTGGGCGGCTACTGGAAAACATTGAAAATCCAATTTAAAAAGTAGGATATTGCTCTTTGAATATTAAACACGGTTCGGAAACGGTGTGTTCTTGAGTTTTACATTCTAGATTAGCTGCACTTGGAAATGCTGACTCGTTTTCTTTCTTGTTAAAGCGATGAAGTCTGCAATAGCAGGTATTACAAAAGTAGGAATAGCTTTTATCCAACTCTGTTCTCCTTTTTACTGCATAACCATATAGTTTAGGAGTAGGTTTCCTGTAACTATTAATCTAAACATGGCAATTTGAGCAGTCGTGCTACATTGTATTAAACGTTTCTTTAGTTAGGTTTCAGTTCGGTTCACTCAATGTGGATTAATTCAAAATATGAGTTAACTTTACTCAGTCGTGGTTTACGCTACAACTCAAATTCGGCATGAGTGCCCCTGCAATCCTTATGAGCACTCATGCTGAATTTGGACGCTAACGGACCATTGTGGCTCCAGTTATAGCGTAAACCATGGCTTAGTAAACTCTCTGCTTTTTAACAATTTGAGGCTGATTTATAGTTCTTACATTTAATGGGGTCAGAATTGGACCAGCCTCCCCTACTTTTGATGGGTACAATACTTCACAAATGAAACTAGATTTGTAAACATGGTTATCATGAATTTATTTGGAATAAGTTTGATAACTTCAATGAAATGATTCCCGCAGTTATTTTGAAGTGATGGAAAATGATGCTCATTCCATGTGTGTATAGGCAAAAAACTTGAAATTTAAAAAAAATTTAACTCAAAAACGGCTCGATGAACATTTGAGATTTGTTGATATGCTATGTAAAAATGTTTGAATTTTAATTCATGACTCCATGGGGAATCGCGCGAGTTTCGATCCTTTATTCGTGATGGTACCAGTTCTTATAGCGGTCGATAGGTTCTTACCGAATGATGTAAAATGGAATGTTTGTCATCCTCATTTCAAATGATTCTCGTTATAGGGCTTTTCCTATGCAATACGCATTCGATTTTGGGATGACGATTTTTCATACAGCGTGCATTCGAATTTGAACGGGAGGTCAATTCACTGCGCATATTATTAGTTTGTCAACATTGGCAGGATAATCAATTGGTTTCTAGAAAATCGTCCTGCGCCTGCATCTATCATTCGAAAATGCGATTTAAATGTTTCGATGTCAGCCGCAGGAGGATTCATTTGATAAAAGCAGGATGTTTGGGTTCAGTGTAACATCCCACTGCGGGTTATGTCGAAGCACGGACTAAGTCCGCCACTTTAACAGGCAAAATTGTCCGGTTGGAAGACGCTCATGTACCACTGTGGCTTGTTTAGTTATTCTAGCGATCTATTGTGTGCACTCTGTTTACTGATGCGCACATGGGTGAGGAACTCTCTCCTTTTTTGGGTTTGTTTTGATTCGCACCGACTGACGATCACGAGAGAGTTCCTCTCCTATGTGCGCATCAGTAAACAGAGTGCACACAATAGATCGCTAGAATAACTATACAAGCCACAGTGGTACATGAGCGTCTTCCAACCGAACAATTTTGCCTGTTGAAGTGGCGGACTTAGTCCGTGTTTCGACATACCCCGCAGTGGGATGTTAGGCAAAAATGTCGTTGGTTCGAGTACCACTGTACCATGCCCTTTTCGCTCAATTTTCCTAAAACATCTGTCATATTTCCAAGCCTGCCGCACACTAGCGGAACTATCAAAACTTTCTCTTCATATCTTTCATTCTAGCCAAAAAACATTGTTGTTCACTCTTGGTGCCTCATGGTGATGAGCGAACATCTCCTTCTACATCATACCAATGTTACTTTTCAAACTGCAAAAAATTGGAATTGAGTCTGGACTCTTGAAGTGGCTTGAATCATATTTAACTAAGGCAACAAATAATAAAATTCAATGAAAAGAAATCAAACCCCATTCAAGTTACTTCAGGAGTCCCCCAAGGCTCCCATTTAGGACCACTTCGTTTTATTTTATACGTCAATGACATTTCCTTCGTCCTCAAAAATCTGAAAGTGCTAATTTATGCCGACGACATGAAGCTGTACTTCTACATCTGGTGTAAGAAAAGCTTATTGGAACTGAATGTAAAAAAATGCAATTTAATATCTTTAGGCAGAAAATTAACAACAACCAACATTGTAATTGCAATAGGAAATAAGAATGTAGAAAAGTGTGAAAAAGTGAGGGATTTAATAATTATCTTAGACTCTAAACTTAATTTTATAGACCACCTCAACACTATCATACACAAGGCAAATAGCATGTTAGGGTTTATTAAACGCTTCTGCTACAACTTTCAAGACCCGTACACTATTAAAACTCTATATATTGCCTATGTGAGGTCTATACTGGAATATTGCAGCATTGTGTGGTCTCCTCGTCCAGGTATACATGAAGAAAGAATAGAATCAGTACAAAAGCAATTTCTATTATATGCTCTTCGTAAGCTAGGCTGGGCCTCACATCGTCTTCCATGATATGAAACTCGCTGCATGTTGATTGACATCCAAATATGAAAGAACGACGAGAATATGCGATATGGTTTCATTTGTAAACGATATCGTTTCGCAGCGTGTTGAATCAGCCGTACTAATTTCTAAATTAAATGTTTATGCACCAATTAGACGACTTCGAAATCGTAAATTATTTGGTCTAAACCATCATCGCACGGAAGATGCTAAAAATGGACCAATAAATAGCATGATGGATTCCTATAATCAACACTGTGAAGCCATTGACGTTACAATGTCTCGGTATAAATTGAAACAGTATTTTAAGTCCCTGAGGATACAAAACTAATTAATTTTAATATTTATGTATAGTTAAGAAAAAGCAAATTGTCTATGTACTAGTCTACAAATGGTTGACGAAATAAATAAAAAAATATTCATATTTAGTTTCCTATTTGATCTCAGACTCTACTCGGGTCAAGTGCAACGCATACTGTCTGCGTATGCATTTATCATCAGAATGTTAACTTAATGTTTAAAACCCTTAAGGTTAAGAAACTTATTCCTAACCATTTTAAAACGTATCTTGACTTGTTTTTTAAATTACTCTGTGCAAATACTACAGAGAAACGTTGGTTGAAAATCTGTGATCATTGCCCGGGTACGCAGACACTGGAAAATGACCTGATGAATTTGCTTGAAAACATCGATTCCTTAGAATTTAAACAATAGAAGCAAACAGATCGTTGTCATCTAAATTCAATGCGAATGGATGCAGAAGTTTGAAGAAACATTTTTAGAAAAATTAAGCGAATTATCTCCGCATAATTTTAATGCAGAGCAACAAGGTAACTACTTAAAACAACTTAAAATTAATTTGGAAGCAACTGACTGCATTATAATTGCTGACTTCTCTGAAAATTACTCTTTTGTTATTCTGGACGCTATACAAGGTTTTCATTGAGCAAACGCTCAATCCATCCTTTTGCCATATATTAGAAGGATGAAGCACAAAATTTAAAGTTTAAAAGCTTCATAGCAATCGCAGAATTTACTAAACATACCATGTTGCCGTTCGGCTGTTTATAACAAATTGTGTGAATTTCATTAAAAAAAATGCTACCTCACCTGAAAAATATCCATTTTTTTTCTAATGAAGGCAGTCAATACAGAAATAAGATGACTGCTTTCAATTTTTGTCACATGTACAAGGACTTCGGTCTTAATGCAGAGTGGAACTTGTTTGCCACTTGCCATGGAAAAGGGCCTTGTGACGCTTTAAGAGGCGAAGAAAGCAAAACGCTTCAAAAGCAAGTTTACAAGGCCATCATATTACAACTCAATAAGAATTTTACTCTTGGGCTGTTTCTAAAGTAGGTTCCAAAATATATTACTTGTTTTTCTCGGAAAAAGATTACAATGCAATGGAAAAGAAAATAAAGAAACGTTATACTCGTGTAAAACAAATCTCTGGGACACAATCGTTTCATTACTTTAAGCCACAAAATGAAAACTACATTATCGTGAAACGGTTTTCGTTTTCAGATGAAGAAAAGTGCGTTAAATTGTAAGAATTTTGCTATGTAATTTTTTTTTGATGAATTATGAAAAATAAAAATAATTAAATAATCAAATTAAATGCTGAGTTTTAATTGAAGGTAATGTAAGAAAACCCTTGCTTGTAGTCTAAAGCTTTGAGATTTGAGCTCCAATTCCTAAATATAGCGGAGCCTGGTCCAATCCCGACCCTGTGCCCCATTCCGACCTCCAAAGATTCTCTCAGACAGCGCTGGTTGCCAAATTTTTAATAATACCAATGGAAAGCTTTCATTACACAAAGAATTTCAACGTAGATTGCATTGGTCGGAGGAATTGTGTTTTTTGGACTTCAAAATTGACTAAATTTGAGAAAAAATGTTCTACACGCTAAAAAATGTGTGTTCTAATTTCAGTTCGGTTCACTCAAAATGACCCTAATGTGGAATAATTCAAAATATGAGTTCAGTTTTCTCAGTCGTGGTTTACGCTACAACTCAAATTCGGCATGAGTGCCTCTGCCATCCTTATGAGCACTCATGCTGAATTTGGACGCTAACGGACCATTGTGGCTCCAGGTATAGCGTTAACCATGGCTGAGTAAATCCTAGCAATGTTGGTCTCTGCTTTTAAACAATTTGAGGCTGATTTGAAGTTCTTACATTTAATGGGGCCAGAATTGGACCAGCCTCCCCTACTTATGATGGGTACATTACTTCACAAATAAAACTAGATTTGTAAACATGGTTATCATGAATTTATTAGGAATAAGTTTGATAACTTCAATGATATGATTCCCGCAGTTATTTTGAAGTGATGGAAAATGATGCTCATTCCATGTGTGTATAGGCAAAAAACTTGAAATTTTCAAAAAATTTAACTCAAAAACGGCTTGATGAACTTTTTAGATTTTTTGATATGTTATGTAAAAATGTTTGAATTTTTATAAAAAAATATAAAAATAAATGGTCGTTGTGGTCCAACATTTCAAAAATCGTAAAAAACAAATATATTGACCATTTTAGCAAATTTGAGTACATTAGTTATTTTAACAAATATTTTAAGAAATATAAAGACAATTGGGATGCGATAAATGCATTCATTGAAGAAGATGCTTTGGCAGCCTTCTTGGCAGGGCTAAAAGAGCCGTACTTCGGGTACGCCCAAGCCGCGGGACCTGAAGACATGGAGGCAGCGTATGCTTTCGTATGTAAGTTCAAATCCAAAGAGAGCACCTCAGTAAATTTGGAGACCCTTTAAGAACCAAAAATCGAAAGAATTTTTTAAGCAAAAATCCAATGAGTACTCACATACAAAACAACAAAACAAATCAGACAATAGTCACCATAATGAAATGGCTCAACAGCCAATGGAAGTCGAATCAGTAAGAAGCAGACTTACCTTCAACAAAAAGCAAATCCATAATACTGAGGTCACGGACGATGAAAAGTCGTCAGAGTCCGAAGGAGAAAATTTTGAATTTTTGTTGGGTGCAACCTTCCAAAACCAAAACTTGAATTATTTACCATTCATAACTAGCAGGAATACTATAACAAAACAAATCATAAGACTTCTGATCGATACAGGTGCAAATAAAAACGTGATAAAACCCGGTATAATTATGAATTGTAGACCTAGCAAGAAGACTACAATCAAAAATATCTCGGGTAATCATACCATAAACAAGAAAGGAAAGGCAAACCTCATCGGTCCAGGCCTTCCCTCACAAACGTACTTTGAACTAAATTTCCACGATTTTTTCGATGGGATTATTGGTTCGGAATTCCTTGCTAAAAATAAAGCGAAGATAGACTACGAAAATGAAAGCATAAAAATCGGAGGCATTCAAATTCCATACGAAAAATACTACACAGCAGAGAAACTATTTTCTCACAACATTCAAATAACTACAAATAAAGATGGTGACTGGTTGATACCCACTTTCCAAAAGCTTTGTAATTCAATAATAGTAGAACCAGGTCTCTACCAATCAAAAAATAAGAAATCTACAATCAGAATTCTTACAACAAAAAAAGACCCCCCTCCACAGACGGAGTATTTCATCTAACTGTGAAAGATTTACTTTTCCGAACGATCCTGGAAAACCAAACTGTCCTTTTGAAATCGAACGAAAAACTTACAGCTACGTCAGCAATTAAACACAAAATCGTCACCACCGATAATGAACCCGTTTACACTAAATCATATCGCTACCCTCACGCGTTCAAAAATTATGTCGAACAACAAATAAGAGAACTATTAGATAACGGTATAATACGCCATTCCACCAGTTCATACTCATCTCCCATCTGGGTCGTTCCTAAAAAGATCGACGCTTCCGGAAAACGCAAAATTAGAGTTGTAATTGATCACCGGAAAATTAATGAAAAAACCGTTAGTGACAAATTCCCAATTCCCCAAATAGAAGAAATTTTAGATAATTTAGGAAAATCAACTTATTTTACCACGCTTGATCTTAAAAGTGGATTCCATCAAATAGAAATGGATCCCGCGCACCAATCCAAAACAGCATTTTCTACGGCACTGGGTCATTTTCAATTTACTAGGATGCCGTTCGGTTTGAAAAACGCGCCCGCTACCTTTCAGCGCGCAATGAACAACATTCTGAGCGACTAGGTATATTGGCACAATTTGTTTCGTATATCTTGATCGTATAATAATAATCGGAAAGGATCTGAAATCTCATATCAAAAATTTGACTAAAATTCTAAAAAGATTGGAAGAATTTAATCTTAAAATACAATTAGACAAATGTGAATTTATGCGGAGAGAAACTGAGTTTCTTGGTCACATAATTACACAAGTTGGCATTAAACCAGACCCAGAAAAAATTAATAAAATTTTAGATTGGAAATTACCAGAAAACCAAAAGCAAATTAAACAATATCTTGGACTTTCTGGATAAAGATTATTCAAAAATCGTTAAACCTATGACGAAATTTTTTAAAAAGGATCAAACAGTAAACACCGACGACGAAAACTACAAAGCAGCCTTTCTAAAACTAAAACAGATTATTTCTTCTGACCAAATTCTCGCGTACCCAAGTTTTGACCTCCCATTTATCCTTACGACGGATGCCAGCAACTATGCAATTGGCGCTGTCCTTTCACAAATTCAAGACAAAGTCGAAAGACCGA
The DNA here is from genome assembly GCA_034211315.2 of Aedes japonicus. Classification (NCBI taxonomy): domain Eukaryota; kingdom Metazoa; phylum Arthropoda; class Insecta; order Diptera; family Culicidae; genus Aedes; species Aedes japonicus. The sequence continues at coordinate 8,017 of JASCZW010021580.1, forward strand.
TATCATTTGCAAGCAGAACCCTCACTAAGTGTGAAACAAATTATAGTACGATCGAAAAAGAGGCTTTAGCCATTATGTGGGGGATAGATAAATTTAAACCGTATTTGTATGGCAATAAGTTCACACTGTTCACTGACCATAAACCGCTACAATACATAAAAAACTGCAACAAAAATCAAAAAATTTTGAACTGGAGAATGGAGCTCGAAAACTGCGATTATACAATAGTGTACAAAGAAGGAAAAACAAATGTAGTAGCCGATGCGCTAAGTAGAAAAACCGAAGAAAAAATGGAAGTTAATTTACATACTAATGAATCTCCCATTTCAGAACACAATAGACAGAACAACGAATCTGACGAAAGCAAAGGCCACAGCACATTGGACAATGAAATTATTCATCCAGCAGAAAAAAATCAAAGTCGAACTACTCATTAATGAATCTTCAATTTCAAGAAACGACACAGAACTACAAGACCTATCGGCAAACGAGGAAGAGGAAATACTAAACGAGGGAAATGACGAGACAGTTCATTCAGCCGAATCGTTACACGATTACTACATTCACTGTACGGAGAGACCGGTCAACTATTACAGGAACCAAATAATTTTCAAACAGTCCAGGATTGAGACAGACATTTCAGAAACACCTTTCACACATTTCAACAGAACAACCATTTGTAGAAATAACTTTGACGAACAGACCATTACGGATGTACTAAAGAAATACCATAACAATAAACAGACAGCCATTATGGCACCAGAAATACTTATTCCCCTCATCCAGGAAGTGTACAAAGGACATTTTAACCAAAACGGACACTTTGTACTGACTCAACTTATGGTCGAGGACGCAACAAACGAAGACAGACAGGACGCTATAATAAGTAAAGAACACGAAAGAGCACATCGTGGGGTAACAGAAGTTGAGAACCAATTGAAAAGGAGCTTCTTTTTCCCTAAGATGAGTTCAAAAATTAAAACGGCTACTCAGACATGTAAAGTGTGAAATAAGCACAAATACGAGAGGAAACCGTACAACATAAAACTATCACCAAGACCGACCACTGACAAACCATTCGACAAAGTCCATATGGACATTTTCCAAATTAATAAGCACAACTTCTTATCATTAGTCGATTCTTTTTCCAATTACGCACAAATGAATGTCCATCAACACAAAAAACTTAACAGACGTGAAAAATGCTTTGTCTCAGTATTTCAGCATGTATGGAACACCAAGACTAGTCATTACAGACCATGAGACGACATTTAGGTCGCTTCACTTTAAAAGCTTTTTGGACGCTTTAAACGTTGAATTAGCCTATGCTTTTTTTTCGAATCAAACGGACAAGTTGAAAAGACCCATTCAACGATAATCGAAATTATTGATACAAACAAACACAAATTTCCAAATTTGAATACTTCCGCCCTAGTTTTTTTGGCAATTTCCCTTTATAACACATCAATTCATTCTGCAACAAAATGTTCGCCAAATGAAATCATTTTCAACCATAATAACATTGTAAACCCGAATGATATCAGCGAAAATGCTGAGGTAATATTTGAAAAAGTTAAGAGAAACATAAACAAAGCCCGAAACAATCAGGAGAAACAAAACAAAAACAAAGAGAACCCACCAACATTAGAAGATAACCAAGAAGTATTTGTTATACCAAATATCAGGAAAAAATTAGACCCCAGGGCAAAACCGACAAACGCTAACGATGTGACGGACAAAACTTTCAAAAATAACAAAAAAGTCAAAAGACACAAGAACAAAATTAAACGACTAAAGAAGACATCATACTTTACTTATGATACTTTTATTTTTTCTCTTCTAATTTCAGATGCGCTCACTGATAACAAATCATATCTTTACACTCATGATAGCACTCACAATATCAAACTTCTTAGAAATAAGGGACTTAACGAAAGACCCAATATTACTACTTAAATTGAAAGATTGCAAATTACAGTCAGGTAATATAAAAATAGTTCATCCAATCAATATAACAAATTTAGAAAACAACGTTTATCTCTTTTCAAAGCTAGCTAGGCAAATAGATAGGGACCTTCCAATTCCAAATCATGTTTTGCAAAAAAGTAGGGAACTCGTCAACAACCTGCATCAACTGAAGCCGATGAAACCCAGGAGAGCCAAAAGATGGGATGCTCTAAGAACTGCATGGAAATGGTTAGCCGGATCCCTTGACGCCGATGATCTACACATTATCAACACTACAAGGGAAAACCTGATAACTCAGAATAACCAGCAAACCAAGGTCAACAACATCATCAACAACAGGATTGAAGAGATGACGTCGACCATCAACAAACTAATCGAGCAACGATCTACAAAGAACAAGATTCTACTAGAAGAAATGGATGCAATAACAATAACACTCCT
>JASCZW010021581.1:0-10425 GCA_034211315.2 Aedes japonicus
TTTTTTTTTTTTTTTTTTTTTTTTTATTTAGTAGGCACAATAGCAATTACAGCATAACGGCGCCGAGTAGCGGAAACTTATATAATAATTATAAAAAACAAAAAAAAATTAAATAAATATAAATTGAATAATAGATTACACTAAGTCAAAACAGTTCCGGTTACAGTAGCATGGTCATCAAACTTTAGTCTCTCTATATAATAATTTTAGCTTTGTTTATGAAGCTATTAATGATAGTCAAAATCTTGGTGTTTTTGGTGCTAAGAATGTCTCTAATACAAGTTGAGGTCTTGATTCCTTGTTTTTGTAATTCGTCCGTCATTGTTCTGCGATGGTCATCGTATCGTCGGCAGTGCCACAAAACATGGTCGAAGTCTTCATATCCGTTTCCACACTCGCATACGTTTGTCTGAGTCATACCTATTCTATATAGATGAGAAGAGAGGCAAAAGTGATTGGCTATTAATCTACTCATATTTTTAATTAAGTTTCGGTTAAAGTCATGCTGACTAAACCAAGGTTTGACATTAATTTTAGGTAAGATTGAATGGCAGAACCTGCCCAGATCATCTTCTGTCCATTTTTGTTGCCATTTGTTTATAATGTAACTTTTGATCAGAGGTAAGAATTCTTCGGTTTGGATGTGACGATCGAAGAAATCTCCTATTATTGCTCCATTTTTTGCGAGATCGTCTGCGGACTCGTTGCCATTTATCCCACAATGAGCCGGGACCCACAAAAACTTAACTACATACCCCTTAGCGTAAAGCGTCCTTACAGTATGTTTGATCTGTAAGACAGTTCTGTTTGCATGCTTGTTGAAAAAACTTGAAAAAAGCGCTTTAAGGGTACTCATACTGTCTGTGCAGATTATGTAGTACCCTAGTGGCAGATCGTCAATTATTTTACACGCTTGGTGAATTGCCAAAGCTTCTGCACAAAATATTGATGCTGGAGGTGCAAGTCTAAAGCTGAGCCTGATGGTCTTGTGGAATAATCCAAACCCAACCCTATCAAGAGTTTTCGATCCGTCTGTGAAAAATAAATTTTCTTGAGAAACGTCTTCTGTCTTGCTTCGAAATACGTTAATTGCCAGTTGTTCACGCGAGCTATCTGTAACATTTTGGAGTTCTTCGTGCAATGATACATCAATTTGAGGAACAAATAGAAAGTCTTCAATTTCAAAGTCGGTAGAGCATGAGTATGTACTTGTGTGAGCGTTGAGTTCAGTGAGAGCATTGTAACACGAAACGAGATAGTGCTCAGGTCTGAGATTTTTTAAAACAGCAAGGTCTCTATTAATCTGACTATCTGTAATGATGCTTTTTGCAAGCAATCGTAAATTCAACTCTTCGTATCTCAGCTTTAAGGGTTTAATACCCGCCATAACTTCCAAGGAGGAAGTGTGGGTGGACATCATACTTCCTAAACAGATCCTGATAGCTCGGTATTGGATGCGCTCCAGTTTGAGCAAATGCGTTTTAGCAGCATTACAGAATGTTATACTTCCATATTCCATTACAGAGAGTATGGTTGTCTTATATAACGTGATCATGGCGGAAGGATGTGCTCCCCACCAGGTACTACAAATCGTTTTTAAAAAGTTAGTCCTTTTTGACACTGCCTAACAATGTCTCTAATCTGACCACCCCATAAACACTTTCGATCAAACCAAATCCCCAGGTACTTGTGTGTTTCTACTGATTTTAACTCATTGTTGTCCATCATTATTGTGATTTTGGGTGTCTCATGTTTTCTAGAAAATATAATAACTTCGGTTTTGCTGCTAGAGAAGGTTAATCCATTTGAAATTGACCATGATTCGAGATTCTGAATTGAATATTGGATGTGAGTTCTAGCAATCTCGTCATCCTTTTCAGATATCCATAAAACCGCATCGTCAGCGAACTGTATGAGTTCACAATCACCCGGAATGCAAGTATCAATATCTTTGACGTATATATTGTACAGAAGAGGGGATAAGCATGATCCTTGCGGAACGCCAAGATAACCTGTGCGAGATTCTCTGGTATGCCCGTTAATGGTAAAGTGCAAATTCTTTGTGTTTAATAATGTGAACAGGAAGTTGCTGATTTGAGGGGGAAAGCCTGAAGCTATAAGTTTTTGGAACAAAAGATCAATACGAATGGAGTCGAAGGCCCCTGAAATATCCAAAAAGACGGCTGTTAGGTTTTCTTTTTTGGCGAATGCTACTTGAATAGCAGTAGAAAACTTTGCGAGGCAGTCACGTGTGCCTCGTCTACGTCGGAAACCGTATTGTGTAGCAGAAAGGATGTTATGCCGTTCTGCCCAGTGTTCCATACGAACTAGTAACATTTTTTCAAATAATTTTCTGTCGCACACTAAGAGTGAAATCGGTCGATAGGAGTTATAATCTGTGGCATTTTTCCCTGGTTTCAATATCGGCAGCACTTTAACTTCATACCACGTTTGAGGACAGGAGTTTAATTTAAAAAAGTCATTATACAGCTGCAGTAAAAGCTGTTTTGCGTTTAACGGCAAATTTTTCAATAAAACAAACTTAATACCATCAATTCCGGGAGCATTATTCTCAGCTAAACATAGTGCAGATTCTAATTCCTCAAGGCTAAAATCTTTCGTTAAATCACTACTATTATCAAGTGCGTCAACGGTGATAATCTCGGGTTTCTCATTGGCAACAAACGGGGGGCAAATTTTTGTACTAAACTGTTCTATCCATTCTTCAGAATAACTGTTTAAGTTTTCACTAGGAATATAGCAGTTGCGCATTTTCTTGGCGATAGACCATAAAGATCGGAGGGCAGTATCCTTATCAAATGATTCTACCAATTGTTTCCAATACCCACGTTTCTTAGTCTTGAATAACCGTTTGGATTCTGCTTCTACTTTTTTATAATTAAGAAAATCTACTGACCTCCCTGAAGATCTAAATTGTTTAAATGCATTTGAACGTTTCGTCAACATTTTTGAACATTCCCAATCCCACCACACTGTAGGATTTTTCCGAACACTACCGTTAATAGGAATGGGCTTAGTTTGACTTTCGATTGCAGTTTTTTTGATAGAATCCATCAGAGCTTTGTGCATCACTAAAGGGTCTTCAGCATTATAAAAGCCAGAAACGAGCATACTCAACTTTTGCCTATATCTATCCCAATCGATGTGCTTGGTTAGATCATAGTTCGCTGTGGAGGTCGACAATGTTTCGCTAGATTGAATTGAAACAGTTATTGGGAGATGGTCGCTTCCTGATGGAACCTCCATAACTTTCCATGAGCAATTCAAGGCTAATGTTGGCGAGCATAGCGACAAATCTAATCTGCTGCATTGTTGATCGGGGCACGCTATTCTTGTTATCTCACCGGTATTCAAAATCACAAGATTGAACTCGTCAGTCAATTCGTATATTGTTTTTGCTCTGCTATCATCTAAAGGTTCCCCCAAGCACATCCTTTGGAATTGAAATCCCTAGTAGCATCAAAGGAGGTGGAAGTGAGTCTACGATATGCTTAAGGTCGTTGTATCTGAGGTTGACATTGGGAGGAATGTAGATTGACGCAACGGTTAACGTATGAGGTCTTAGTTTGACGGTCGCCGCGACTATTTCAATAAGAGAGGAGTGTTCTATCTCAATCTGGTTGAATTCAATCCCGTATTTGAAACCTAACAAGACTCCTCCGTAAGGCTGATCTCTGTCGCTTCTGATTATGTTAAACTGAGGTACGTAAAAAATTTTGTCTTCTGTTAGCCATGTCTCCGATATAGCTAATACTTGAACGTGATTAAGATTGATTAAGGATCTGAGGTTTGCTATTTTAGGGAGGATACTGTGAGCGTTCCACTGAAGCAGGCTTATTTGATTAGACGTAGCATTAGGCATCATTAGCAGAAATGAACGCAAGGAGGGGCACGTGAGTGATTATCTTTTCCCAGACTAAACTGAAAAGGGGCATCATACTTTCAACAACAGACATAACCGTGTTGGAAACACGGAGTACTGAGCACATCATACGAATCAACTGTGGTATCGACAAAATGGACTGATCAGAACGAGTGTCGTTCTGCCTTTCCTGAGAGGCTGGGAGAAAGGGGAACTGTGTATTGTCTTGGATGTTGAAGCTAGCACTGGTATTCTGTTCGGGTTTTTTTTGAGAGAGTCTGTAAAACTGCTGATTTTTTCTCTGGTTGGATATGCTTTGAGTGGGCAAAGCCGAGGTCGATAGATCGAAAGGAGGAATGTGATTTGGAGCCTGGTTTTGAGGTGACGGATTGCCTGCTGTTTTCTTTACAATTGCGGTCTTTTTCTTTCGTTTTGGGAAGACATAGGTATAGCTGCAGTTCCCATTCTCATTGGAATCTTCGTCCGGGAGGTCTGCAAGTGGAGAGAACGTGTTTTCGAGAGCCACAGTTTCTTCATCAGTGCTTGAAAGCAACTCAGCGAATGAGAGTCTGGACTTTGCGAGTAATTTTCGGCGGGTCATACTCACGTGGTCTACGTATGAGGGGCAACTCTTTGGGGACGGGTCATGTTCTGCATTACATCGAATACACAGAGGCGAAACGAAAGTACATGTTGATTCGTCATGGATCTCAGCGCACTTGCCGCATCGAGCCTTATTATCGCACATCTTGGCTGAGTGGCCGTACCGTTTACAGTTTGTGCAAACCAAGACTTTCGGGACGAATAGGCGGACCGGGATCAACGCTTGATTGATTTCGAGATAGTCAGGAAGAGCGGTTCCCTCGAACGTTATGCGGAATGAGTGACTTGGATCATAAACGATATTCTCTCCTTCTTTGCGAGAGGCGACCAGCTGAACAACTTCCAGAATATTCACCGAGGGAGCATTTGGGTTTCGGAATTTGCCAACGCCATTTTCTAAAATGTGTAGCACGCTCAACGAGGGGTCATCCATGACCCCGTCTATCTCTACCTGCTCACTCGGAATGTATACTCTGTACTGCTTGAAGAGCTTGTTTTTCACGATCGCATTAGCATCGTTACGATCTGATACCACTATGCGAATTTTCCTAAGAGTAACCTTGCGAATTTCTTGGATAGAGCGATAATTCTTGTGGAGATCATTAGAGATTGTCGTAGTATCCAACGGTTTTTCAATTTGACGGAAGAATACGATAAAGGGGGACTTGGCTGTGGCGGGGTATGCTCTGGCTCTGGGCGATTTTTCTGGAACAGTCAAATCAGGAGGGTCTTTGACATCAGAGTCCATGGCCGCAATGGCCGAGCGGCCACCTGATCTTTCACACTGTATAAACACAATAGGAAGCGAACAATGGTACTTATCCTGATAAAAGATAGTCCAACGGAGGAAACAATAGGCTGAACGCACAACACCACTATCGACGACTGATTTGCAAACACGACCGTTCTCGACAGAAGCTAAACGTGGAATGATGAGTACGTTCTTATGAGAGATGAAATATTGAAATGGCGTAGACATTTTGATTCTTCTACTGCTCCATAGATGTCGCTTTAAATGCTCTTTGACTAATTTAGTACAAGGTGACTCTAATATCTCAGGTGCTCTATTTTCTTCAGTTGGTAAGAAAGACGGGTGAAGTAGCGGGGTAACAAATAAGATTTAGCAGTGGAGCGAAAAAGTGAGTAGTACTGAATAGTGTATAACGCACATAATGACAGGCGATTAATGGCCTGTGGTAAACGGTATGGGGTAAACGTTTTAAGAAATGCGTATGGTTTAAAAACAACTGGCACTGTTGCATAGGTGTAAAGTAGACAACTTCAGTATGCCAGACCAGATTTTTCTTGATATGGATCGTGTAATTTTTTTTTCTATTTATTTGTTTTCCGTCGGCCTATTTCCTCACATGGTGACAATCACCGACGCCAAGGAGACGACTCCACCACCTGAACCCTACCAAACGACTCATGAATATGAGCCAACAACGGCCTTACTTCCCTTCCGAAGGAATACGTGACCAGAATTTTTCGCCTCAGAAAAACCATCGACGTCGACTGGGATTGAACCCAGACCCACTGGGGTGCCAAGTAGCAGTCACGCTTGCCACTCCACCACCGACGCCGGCAGGGATCGTATTAGTATGGTTGAAATTCTCATGTACACTATTGAGACCACCTGAGATATTAGAGTTACCGTGACTTAATACAGGGTAGCGACCTCTTCTGAAGATACTCAGATTGATAGATTTCCGTATTGACCATTCCGGTAGTGTAAATAATGGCAAACTTCAAACCGCAGGGACATATTGCTTGCCATACCAACACTTTCTGACCAACATTCTCCACTTTTATCGAATTTTCTGCATCGTTTACATCCTCCCCTACGACAACAGTGTAATACTGTGGACCTGGAAGGGTTTTTGAGTCCTATTTGACGTAGGTCTCGTTTTCCATCAAAATACATGCATCCGATCGCTGCAAAACTCGCGAATGCAATTTCTGGGTCCTTGTTGCTGCGCGTTGCTTCTGTTCTGCACTTTGTTTTGCGATTTTCTGTTTCTTGTAGGTCTTCAGGTTGTTCCTTACATGAAAAATGTTGTACAGAAACATCCATTTGTTTGAATAAAACATAATTTTTGTATATGGTTTGAAAGAAAAATATGTGGATAACTTATTTCCGATAGAGTCCTTATGGTTGAAAATTTGGGCGAACATGGTAAGAAACTACATCACAAACTTCCTGAAAGCTTTATAAGTATGGCAGGAATTAAGGCAATTTCATTCGCCGGCTAATAAGATTGTTGCTCCCAATTGGGTAAAACAAATTTCAGCTGAGGTATTCAAAAACAGTATGATAAGTTCATGCTTTAGTGATTAACATTTGAAATTCCATCAAAAACGGTTTGGTTGAGCTGTCAATAATTGTGCTCATTATTCACTTTCATTTAACTAGAATGGGTAGATGTGCCAGATTTCAATTTTAAAATAAGATTGTTTGGCATTATCTGCTCAGGCTACTCTAATATATTCAATTGATTAGGCCTATCGATCACATATCTTCTGTTTTTGGTTCTATTTACTTCAATCAACAGGCTTTGGATAGACTGAAGGTCAGGCGATTCATAGCTGAATAAATGCAAAATGAAATTAATTTGGATAAAAATTCATTAAATGAAAATTTAAAACTGGACAATACAATCGAAAACCGGCACACTTACCCCAATAAATGAATAGCACAAATATCCCGACCTAATATGTCAATCGTATTCCTACGTAGAATTCTATTTGCACGTCTGAAAACAATTACTGGTGGAAGTTGTTTTGCTGCAGCTAATCTATATTCGCACAGCACAGCTAAATCGACATCACGTGGTAATCGCGATCCGACACTCTGATAAACCGACATTATCGTGAAACGATTCCGTGATTTGCTCAATTCAAACAGATTGTACGAAGCGGGCGGATCCGCTTGTTTGTTCATAGGAAAAGTTTCCAATGACTAAGGGCTGTATTTTTCGCTGACTGTTTGTGGGTTAAACATCCAAGTTACATAAAGGGAATGTATGTTATATTAAAAATATTAAATCGTTCATCGACCGGAGATTGTTGATTTCGTAATTCACTCTGTAGAACGCACCTTCCTCTTCCTTTCTTCCTTTAAGCAAAGTCGGAACCGCACTTTTCGCTGCCGATACTAGTTCAACCACAACTAGGTTAAACGTTCTCTCTATCACTGAGACATGAAACTACCGCTCATGTCAAAACATCCAACGAAGTAAATACGAGGTACTTGATCGTGGTTTGCCTTTTATTGATAGATCAAACAGTTTGTGCAACCATCGCACATGAACTAGACGGCCTTCAAAATGCAACTTTTTCTAACAAGTTTTAAACCATGAATGGCTAACCCTTACCCCTAACAACATCTCGGATTATTTACAGACTGCGTTCTAGCCGAGTCAAGTTTTTCACTTCTATATGGCCATTCGTTTGTCGGTGGCACGTTTACAACACAGCCGAAGTCATTAACCGCGACTGTAAACCACGACAAGATTCACTTATTAGTATGTACAGATATGCGCACACCTTGTTTTAGATTTCAATTGATTTAAGGCATTCAACAAAGTTTCTCTTTCATTTACGATTGCAGCCAATGTGGTTGGAAAAGGACATTTTCTCAAAATACTTCGATCCGTGGAATGATTTTCACCGACAATCGCAAGAACAGATGAACATACATGGCCTGAAAGCAAGCAGAACCAGTTTATTGTGGATTCTATTGAAAACTTGATTGCTGGTAAATTGCTCGCACGTTCGAAACTGTGCAGTGATTAGAGGCTTCGGCGGTTGTGGCATCGTAGAAAATATTAGTGATACCTTCATCATTCATAGTTTTGTCAATAATATTGATAGTGGAGATATCAATTAATATCGACGTACAATGACTGTTGGATTTAATTGGCACGTATTGGAACTCTACACAAACCATAGAACAGGTAGGAGAATCCTCCGCCTCGGTTGGTTTGGTTTATTTCAAATCATGTTGTAATTAGCTAACGTGGAGATTTTCCCGGTCACTGTGCGTTCCTTTCATTATGACACATGACTTGAAAAATCGAGCTACTGGAACTCGGACTAAGAGGTGAGCATAGTGGCACAATTCTGAAAAAAGACGGTCGAAAACATTTTCACCCTTTTGTTACATCTTATCGACTAGGTGTCTTGAGAAGAGTTGCTCAAAATATTATCCCGCATCTTTTGAAAAAAAAACCACGCTTAACCTTTCATGAGGGCTTAACTACACTTTCAAATTCTAACTTTTTCCAGCTACGAGATAACGGGTTGTGGTCTTGGACAAAGTTGTAGAACAGGTAATTTTTAGAAATGTTAATGAAGTCATTAAGTTTCAAGCGCATAACGTTAAATAGATACAAATGGTTTTCTTTCCTACCTTAAAACTGTTTTTTGAGATAATTAGTACTTTGTTCAAATTGGACGATTTCAATACGTTCGAATAAATTGTAGAAATTATTAATATACACATTTTTGCTCAACACACCAATGCTCTCTGATGACCACATTTTGATCATGGTGATTAAAGTGTCTGTGTGACGTCATAAGCAACTGCCTCAAAAAGGGTGGGCGGCTCCTGGTGGGGTCTAAAACAGATTTTATTTGAAAGACTATCTTATGAATAAGTATTCCTGATATTTTCAGCGTTGTACTGAAGGGTATCTAGTAAAACGTCGGTTAGAAATAGTACAGGTTACATATAACCCAATTATTATTTCACATGTGACGTAATGTTCAACAAACTAAAAAAATATATGCGGGTCCTGGTGGGGTCTCAGAAACAGAAACATTTGAGGGATATGGATTTTATGTCGGTCTATAGACACTGAATTGTGTCTATTCATGGATGCAACTTCGTCTCATTCGATGGATTTATTACAAAATGCAGTCTTTGTACGTGTTTTTTTTTTTTCTAATTTTAGGGTACTCAGAAAAATCTTTTTAGATATAATACTAGTTATTAGTCAATTAATATTGCGGATGTGTCATAATATTTAACGAGTGGACCGTTGTGCTCCGATTCTAATCGTTTCTTTATAGTTGGTAATAGGTCAAATTGTAAGTATTGTATTTTAAAATTTAACACTTTGTAGATAGAATGTTGACATTTCAACGTGATGTCACTACTGATACTTTAAATTGCTACTTGCGCTTCGCTGTGGATAATTTTATAAAGGCATACATTACGTAGTATTTCGGGGAGTCTTAAGAAGAAGGGACAAGACATACATTTCAAAGAGTTTTTCAAAAGGGCCTATCAGATTTTGTTTATGTATTTGTTAACAAAATTAGATAGGTTCTTTTGACAAATTATCCTACAGGGTGCGGCAAAAAATAATGCGAAAATGTTCACACTTGAGTATTGGGATAATTCGTGTAGCTAGTGACTAATTTCTGTCGGAAGTGTATTTGTGTATGTTTACTTTCAAGTACAGCATCCAAACATTCTATTTGTTTTATTGCAAATTCGTCAAAATGTTCGCGAAAGAAATGATCACCAGTTTGTTGCTCGCCCAGAAGAATCCGAAAAAGATTGCCAAGGTGGTAGGGTGCCATTTGGCAACAGTTTACCGCATAAAAAAGTCCCTGCAGGATGGTCCTAAGCAGCGGAAGCCGGGAAGCGGACGTCCGCGCTTTGCACTCACGCTCGACACCCGCACCGTTCCATAAGAAAACTTGCAAAGGAAACCAATATTTCGGAGGAATCCATGCGGAGAATCATCAAAGAAGACCTGCATGCATCTTCCAGACCCAGAGTGAAACGCCACTTGATTACGGACCGGGTCAAGGAACTACGAGTGACTCGTTCCAAGAGATTGCTTTCCTTGTTGAATAAGAAAAAAATGATAATCCTGTTCTCCGAAAAGCTTTTCAGCATCGATGATGTGGCCAACAGCATCACGGAC
>JASCZW010021582.1:0-10430 GCA_034211315.2 Aedes japonicus
ATTTGCCCAGTGAACACCCGAACGGTACAGTTCGTTCGGTCCGCTTTCCGTTGTTTTGGAAGCTTTTTACGAGTTGTTTAGTCTTCAGAAAAAGGAATTTCTCAATCGCCAGTGGAATCGTCGCGAGTGAAATCAGTTTTGATTTACTGAAGAAGAGAACATTGTGTGATAAGTGGAGCAACAGCGTCATTAATTGCAATTAGCAATATTGCCACGATCGAGAAGCCATATTGTTCCGAATCTATACGGCACGCATACCAGCAGCGCATCGTGTGAAGCGTGCATTCTTCCATCCACCAACTACCACCGACCAGCAACATCATCGTCATCGTTCAGCTCCACGCTTCAGCTCCACATTCGTCGCCCAGCTGCAGTAGATCCGTGATACATATAAGATAAGTTTTTTTAGTAGTATATAAGATAAGTGATTTTCATCGTAGTGTGTGTGTGAGTGTGGAGAGTGATTGATAGTGTGTGTGAGAGTGTACTTAGTTTTAGTTTTTTTTTTAGATTTAGTTTGTTTATTTGTGATTGATTGTAGATAATTACGTTAGTGGTTGAGCGTGATAAGCTCCCACAAGCGAGCCATGGAGGATTTATCGCAAGATGAATCATCTATGGCACGAAATGATGAGGTAGCTCATAGAGTTACCAGATCACGTGCTTATCCAGACAGTTCAACTGGTCCATGGGTTGTTTATTTTCAGCCCAAATCGAAACTTCTGAATGTTTGTCAGATTTCTGATGATCTGACGAAGCGATTCTCGGCCGTGACCGAGATAATAAAAGTAAGACCGAATAAACTTCGGGTCGTTGTGTCCAACCTTAAGCAGGCGAATGAGATTGCTCTCTCTCAGTTTTTACACTCGAGTATCGGGTATATATCCCAGCTCGGGGTATTGAAATCGAGGGTGTGGTCATCGATACGAGTCTGACCCCTGAGATCCTGCTGAAGCGGGGGGTTGGTCGATTTAAGAACCCTCTGCTGTCACCAGTTAAGATACTGGATGTGCGCCAACTTGGCGCAGTGTCGACCAATAAGCGGTGAAAAAAGTTTACACCATCAGACCTCGTTTCGCGTGACCTTCTCTGGCTCAGCCCTCCTCAATACGTCGAGTTGGGAAAACTTCGGCTACCTGTGCGATTGTTTGTACCTCGGGTCATGATCTGCCAGAAATGCCAGCAGATGGGACATACGACCTCCCATTGCGGCAATAAAGCGCGCTGCTCCAACTGTGGGGAGAAGCATTAGGATGGCGCGTGCGCAGACAGCACACCTAAATGCGCTTTTTGTAAAGGAACTCCTCCTCGTGCTCTCTCATCGTGCCCGGCGTACAAACAACGCGGGGAAAAATTAGAACGCTCGCTAAAACAGCGTTCAAGGCAATCTTTGCTGAAATGGTGAAAAAGCCTCACCATCACCCGATGCCAATACAAATCCCTTTGCTCCTCTGTCAGATGACGAGTCTGACTTTGATTCGGCTTAAGAGGGAACATCGTTCACCTTTCCGGAAGGTGCTTCAAGGAAGCGAAGACGCGTCCGCCCACGGAAAGTTGCTGAAAAGAAGCCCGAGACCAGCTTGCCCAATTCAAGGAAAGGTGGAAAAAAGGAAAATCCTAATCCACCTGGTTTTCGTAGTACTAACTACACCCAGGACTTTCCATCTCTCCCGGGGACATCCAAAACCCCTGAAGCCCCAATTTTAAGAACAAAAGCCCCTCCTCAAGTGGGCTGTTCTCACTTGATGACATTGCCGAAGGTATCTTTAAGTACCTCGAAATTTCTGACCCTCTCAAAAGCATTGTTATGGCAATGCTTCCCACTGTGAAAACTTTTTTGCAGAAATTAACATTAAAGTGGCCCATCCTTGCAGCTATCATTTCCTTCGATGGATAATTTTCCAAATGAGGTTCGGGGATTTGATCACTGTTCTACAGTGGAATTGTCGAAGTTTGATTCCTAAATTGGAATCTTTTAAATTTTTAGCTCACACTACCGGTTGTGATGCATTCGCTCTTTGTGAAACATGGCTCTCTTCCGAAATCGATCTTCCGATTCATGATTTCAATATAATTCGTCTTGATCGTGAGGATTCACGTGGAGGAGGAGTACTTTGGGGATCAAAAGTGCTACTCCTTCTATAGAGTGAATTTTCCTCCTATTCCAGGTATTGAAGTTGTCGCATGTCAGGCTGTTATTAAAAATAAAAGCCTTTGCATTGCTTCCGTTTACATTCCTCCAAGAGCCTCCATTAACCGAAAACAACTCTCAGATGTTTGTTCGGTTCTTCCTGCTCCGCGGTTGGTCATGGGAGATTTTAACTCTCACGGTACAGGCTGGGGAGAACTGTACGATGACAACCGGTCTTCCCTGATATATGACCTCTGTGACAACTTCAATATGACAGTTCTTAACAATGGAGAAGTAACACGTTTGGCTGGTACATCCTCAGTTGGCAGTGGATTAGACCTCACACTTTGTTCGAATTCATTATCGTTGGATTGCACATGGAATGTGATTCAAGATCCCCACGGTAGTGATCATTTGCCCATAAAAATTTCGGTTGCCACCGGGTTCAATCCGTCGAAATCTGTTAACGTCACGTATGATCTTACCCGTCACATCGATTGGACAAAGTTTAGGACAGCAGTAGATGAAGCCGTAACGACGGTAGAAAGGCTTTCACCGCTGGAAGAGTATAACTTCCTCTCCAACCTGATCTTAGACAGCACGCTTCAAGCTCAAACTCGACCAGTTCCAGGGACTTCATCTTGCAGGAAACCTCCTTCTCCATGGTGGGATCAGCAATGCACCGAGGTTTACCGTAAAAAGTCCGACGCGTTTAAAGTTTTCCGTAGACGTGGAACACCTGAGCACTTCGAAGTATACACGGCTCTCGAACGCGAACTTAAGAGCCTCATCAAGGCCAAGAAACGCGGTTACTGGCGAACATTCGTGAACGGGCTATCGCGCGAAACGTCGATGAGTACTCTTTGGAACACGGCGCGAAGGTTGCGTAACCGAACTACGAACAACGAGAGCGAAGAGTACTCGGACCAATGGATCCTCAAATTCGCGCAAAAAGTTTGTCCAGATTCTGTGCCGGCACGGATCATTCCTCGCGAAACCACGAATTCGATAGATGAGATCAGCCAACCTTTTTCAATTGTAGAACTCTCTCTCGCACTTCTTTCGTGTGGCAATACGGCTCCAGGAGCTGACAGGATCAAGTTCAACTTGCTTAAGAACCTCCCAGACGTCGCGAAGAGGCGCATGTTGAACTTGTTTAATCAGTTTTTGGAGCTTAACATTGTACCGGATGATTGGAGGCGGGTAAGAGTTATTGCCATTCAAAAACCTGGTAAGCCCGCGTCCGATCACAACTCCTATCGACCCATCGCGATGTTATCCTGTATTCGAAAGTTGTTGGAGAAAATGATCCTTTTCCGTCTGGACAAAGGAAGGTAGGGGTAAGGGAACGAACGACTGTCTCGCGTTGCTTTCCACGGATATTCAGTTAGCTTTTGCTAAAAAAGAGCAAATGGCTTCTGTATTCTTGGATATCAAGGGGGCTTTTGATTCAGTATCTGTTGAAGTTCTTTCAGATAAACTCCACGCTTGTGGCTTTTCTCCATTAATGAATAATTTTTGTACAATTTGCTGTCAGAGAAACATATGAGCTTTTCTCATGGAACCTCTACAGCTTCACGATTTAGCTACATGGGTCTCCCCAGGGATCATGTTTAAGCCCCTTTTGTATAATTTTTATGTCAAAGACATTGACGGTTGTCTAGGTGACAACTGTACATTGAGACAACTTGCAGATGACGGCGTAGTGTTCGTCACGGGACCCAATGGGTCGATCTGCAAGGACCCTTACAGGATACCTTGGACAATTTGTCTACTTGGGCTCTAGAGCTAGGTATCGAATTCTCTACGGAGAAAACTGAGTTGGTAATTTTTTCTAGGAAGCATAACCCAGCACAACCGAAGCTCCAAATTTGGGGTAAGCCGATAACTCATTCTATGTCCTTTAAATATCTTGGGGTCTGGTTCGATTCTAAGTGCACCTGGAGATCCCATATTGAGTATGTGAAGCGAAAATGCCAGCCAAGGATCAATTTTCTCTGCACAATTACCGGAACCTGGTGGGGAGCTCATCCACAAGATCTTCTAACGTTGTACCGGACAACGATTTTGTCGATTATGGAATACGGTAGTTTTTGTTTTCATTCAGCGGCTCGGTTGCGCATCATCAAACTGGAACGTATTCAGTATCGGTGTCTTCGTATCGCGTTAGGTTGCATGCACTCGACTCACACCATGAGTCTTGAAGTGGTGGCTGGCATGTTGCCACTATCGGATCGGTTTACAGAATTATCTCTCCGGCTCCTCACCAGGTGTGAAGTTATGAACCCCCAGGTGATCGAAAATTTTGAGAAGCTCCTTGAGTTGAATCCTCAAACCCGCTTCATGACCTTGTACCATTTGTACATAACACAGGATGTCAGCCCTTCGCCGAACATTTCCAATCGTGTTTGCTTCTCCGATTTCGACAATTCGGTTCATTTTGATTTATCCATGAAGCAGGAGCTTCATGGAATCCCAGAGCATCATCGTCCTATGATTGCTCCGGTGATTTTTGCTGCAAAGTTTGGCCAAGTTGATTCCACTAAATCGTTCTTCACTGACGGATCTTTGATAGAGGAGTCAGCAAGCTTTGGTATATTTAATGAAATTTATAGCGCCAACCGTAAACTTCAAGCTCCTTGTTCCGTGTATGTCGCTGAATTAGCGGCAATACATTTTACGCTAGAAATTGTTGCCTCATTAACACCGGATCAGTACTTCATTTTCACGGATAGTCTAAGTTCTATAGAGGCTATTCGCTCATTGAGGCCGGTAAGGCACTCCTCGTATGTTCTCATGAAAATACAGGAGCTTCTAAGTGCTTTATCTTCGCGTTATTTTATCATCACCTTTGTATGGATCCCATCACATTGTTCAATTCCGGGCAATGAGAAAGCGGACTCGCTTGCAAAGGTGGGCGCTATGGAAGGCGATATATATGATCGACAAATCGCCTTCAACGAATTTTTTCCTATTTTTCGTCAACAGTCACGCGTCAGCTGGCAGTATAAATGGAGTAAAGGAGATTTGGGGCGATGGCAACATTCTATCACCCCAAAGGTGTCGAAGAAATCTTGGTTTAGCGGGATGGATGTGGGTCGAGACTTCATTCGTGTCTCGCTCATGTCCAATCATTATTCTTTGAACGCTCATTTATACCGGATTGGGCTGAGCGACAGCAATCTCTGTGAGTGTGGACAAGGCTATCAGGACGCAGATCACGTTATTTGGTCTTGTGCTGAACATCGTGGAGTCAGATCTGAGCTCTATGATTCCCTTCGGGCTCGAGGTAGACAACCCAATGTGCCAATTCGAGATATTTTGGCTGTACGTGATTTGGAGTACATGAAACTGATTTATGTGTTTTTGACTAACAGTAGCATTAGATTGTAGTTGGTTTAACCTGTATGTTTAGTATAAGTTTTTTTTTATGTGTATGTGTGTGTGTTTTTTTTTCTTTTTCAAGAAATGTTCAAGTCAAAAGAAAACCATAAGTTGTATAGTTATAAGTATTTAGATAATTTAGAATTTAAATTTAATGTGTTATGTAAACCATACTTTAAATTCGCACCCTCCTTCCCATCCGTAATTTGTAATTCCTATTAACCTCGAGACGGCCGCGAGTAATCGGCTCTATCCTCCTAACTTTAGTTTAAGATAAATGATGTATAAAAATATGAAAATTTGGCTCTGTAAAGTTAATTCGATTGAGCCTGTACAAATAAATGATTATTAAAAAAAAAAAAAAAATTCACCACTTGCCGTGAGCTAACGGAACTATCAATACTTTCTCTTAACAACTTGGTTCTAGCAAAAAATTGCTGTCTACTCCTAGAGCCTCATGGTGATGAGAAATTATTTCCTTCTCAAAACAACATCATAATCGGTTGCTTTTTATTGTGAAAACGTGATTGCGAAGCACTTGAAAGGGTTTACTGCCATTCGGTTCAAATTGCACCAACTGGCGAACGCATTCAGCTGACGTTGAAGGAAGTGGCAGTCATCAATCGAGCAGATTCGTAAAAACATGTTGAGGTCATCTGCATACGATGAGTGAAGACCTTCGATAACCAGATGCACGTCATTGAAGTCATTGAAAATCAACGGTCCCAGATGGCTTCCTTGAGGTATACCTGATGTGGCGGAGAAGCTAGCTGATCTGCAATCTCCTATGGCAACCATTAGTTGGTGACCCGTGATATACGAGCGGAACCAATTCTCGCGTAACTTTTCTAAAGGACCTATCTAACAATTTGCTTATCCCGAGGAAAACGAGGTTGAAGAATATGAAAATATTTTTTGAAAATGTTTCAAACTGGACCAAGTTTTACCAATTCAATTGCTTTTGAGGGCAAGCATTGTTGTTTAATTTGCTACAGTAATGGTTTTTGTAGCATTTTATGTTAAAATAACAACGAAAACATCAAAAATGTTAGATAGGACATTTTGCTTAACCGAACTGTACATTGGTCGTGCCACATAGGACATTTTATTCCAATGATAGCTACATAGGTCATTTCAATTTTTATTATCATTCTATTAGTAAATTAGAACATAACACATAGCAATAGAGATTGCTTTCTCTTTCACACACGCATTTGCTTCCCGGTGAAAACAATCCTATTCTTTCTACGTGCCTTCTCGTAGATCGGGTCTGGCAAACCCGTATTTAGGGCATTACCACACAATGTGGTTAACGTCTTGGTAGGCAGTGCCACAGCCGCAAATACATGATTGTTAAAATAAGAAGTTTCTGGCACTTTCCCATAAATTCGACTGTAAAGAACTACTGCACTGGGTCATAATGAAATGTGTGATAGTGAAAGTTCACAGAATTATTAAAACATATATTTAGACCATACCATCTATAAATATTTTAAAACAAATATACCTCTCCACTCTGTTTTGGTTGTATCCGAAGACCGCTTCCTCACGCTTGCTGTTAGGTTTCCAATTATTGAACGTTGTGCTGGGATGGTATCCGAACATTGAACAATTTCCTCGTCATCGCATAGCGGGTCGTTTATGTTTCCAATGCTTACCGTTACCGGGATAGTTTCTCCATACACTTCCTCGATGCTGTCTTCTTGTAGAGGATCCCGCGAAGGATCTCAACCATAACTGGCGACAACGCAACTTTGCTGGCTACCACATACAGCAACTTCCTCAAATTGTGCTGCTGATGATTGATCCGGATGTAATGAAAATATTGTTGTGGCTGCGGCTGCAAGAAACGACCAATATATTTTGATTTATATAACCTTATTTTAAGGAACTAATGCACTTACCGAGGAGCAAATCGAACGCAGAATTATTAATTCCTTCCGACATTGTTGGAACGGTATTTTGTACTTTCTCCAATCGAACGACCGAAGTACGGATTTGCTTTGTTATGTTTGTTCTGACACTTCAGACGTTTAGCGCGACAGGTAAACTGATCGTCTTATCAAACAGTAGAGCATCGCTTTTGAGAAATCAGACATCGGACGTTTGGTTGATTTTCAATTTTCTTAATATTATGAAAACATATCAAAATGCGTGTTTTAACATAATGTTGATAAGTGCAATAGCAATAGTGTGCATTAATTAATTCAATTTGTTTACATTTGTTACATAGGACCTTTTGAAAAGTTACGCGAGAATTCAGGAGATTACCGCTTACACCAAGCTTGTCAAGTTTAGCAACGGCAATACAGGTATACCTCGATAGTACGTACACCTGCGCCTCGTTTAGTGTACGTACTATCGAAACGTACGTACTATCGAATCACAATAAAAAAATTAAATGTTTTTGAATAGCGTTTTAAAATTGTTTCAATGATATGAAACAATTTTTTTTTTACTAAATAAATATATGTTTTGTCATATTAAGGCAGTTAATACCGAAAAAGAAATGATTACACTATCATACCATATACCAATCAAATGAGCTGGACGAGACAAGAAAATGGGCGTGTGTGTTTGTATGTGTGTGCGTGTGCGTTTTTTTAAAGCTTTCGGCAATTACTGGACCGAATTCAACACAACAATCGCCTAATGAGTGGTTTTGGAACGCAATAGAACAGTTTTGGAATCGATCAACTGGTTCCGAGAATATCGGCGGGACATGAGTGAAGGTTGCAAGAAACACCCCTTAACCACCATGCGATACCCCAAATCAAATGGGCATACAACAATGAGTTCATTGATTGTCATTCCGACAGTCTAAGACCACATTGCCTAACCTTACAGTCATATTACGGACACTCCCGGGAAAGTAGCCAGTTTCATACTTGACATAACCATCTCATGCAACACATAAAATCACATCAGCATTCGAAAACACGAACAATGATAACCCAATTGAGTGCCCAGGATCAAATAACCCACTTTTTGTCATGTTTCGGTACCGCATTGGAAACATCTTGAACACATGAATCAAAACGAAAAGGGTCAAATCTACTATATGGATAAGTTCAGGGTTTTTGCTTATTTCAAGGATACAAAAAAACATGTTGTAGTTGTTATCATTTATTTCAAGTTAGTTTTAAAGAACAAAATCCATTTTCTCGGATAGATAAGGAAAATCAATTGTACACGGTCAATCAGTGAGCTTTATACAGCAACCTTTTCAAAGTTGTTGCATTGGCTACTGCTAGTGCCACAATCCACTCTTCTCGTATACAGAACCTTGATTGACGTTAGCAGTATCATCGAAGAAACTAATATTTTCATCGATTGTTGGTACACAGAAATAAAAACATTCAAGAAAATGAAAACTGACCGTGAAATAGTTCACGTTTTCATGATTTTTACCCAAAAACGTGAAATAGTTCCCGATTACATGATGCAGTTTACGGTGTATTTTTGCTTGTTCACGAATTCATGACTGCAGGATCCGGGTACGGATTTTTTCCGTGGAACGTCGAATTATTCCCGGTGTATGTGCTGTTGTCATTATCAGGTTTAAGAACACCCTCCACTATATCATAATCCTTTAGAATTTCGAAATATTCGTCTTTTTCTTCTTGAGTTCTAGGCTCGAGAGTTTTCTGAGAAATGCTTCGCAATTTATCCTGGAGTATAGATAATGGCAGGTCATCTTCATCATCGCTATCTACCGGATTATACATGTTCCAGGATTTCCTTATTGCATCCCCTGGAACGCAATCCCATGCGTGAGCCACCCAAAAAATAGCATCTTTATGGTGATATTTTTTACATTTTCGTGGAATTCTCCGGTTCGGGCCATCATCTCTTGCATACGAGTTTTTCGGTAGTTCGCTTTGCCCATATGTATTATATTCTGGTCCTTGGGTTGAACAAGTTGAACGTGTTAGGAGATAGAAATTTGGTCCAGATTTTTCCCATCTACGGTTTGTAATTCTCTGCCATTGAAATAAGCAGAACAATTATCAAGAACTAGCAGGACCCTAATAGGCCGATTAAATTCTTCCAAAAATCTGGTGACGCGAGACACACATATTCCACAAATAACCATTGTTTAAACAAAAATCTTGTCATCCAAGCATTATTAGAAGCCGAGTAAGGAATTTGCCAAACATACTTCAGTGCCCTTGGTTTTTGAGATTTACCAATTAACATTAATGGAAGCTTCAATAATCCATCCATGTTGGAGCATGGCATGAGGGCAACTCATTCTCTTGATACCTTCCGACCCGGAGCACAGGAAGCATCTTTATCGACGAAAGTGGTAATTGGAGTGTCCTTAAAGTACAGGCCACTTTCATCCGCGTTGAAAATCTGGGATGGTGACAGTTGCTTTTTTTCGTTTTTGTATTTTTTTTCGAAAATTTGTTGACGTAATCTTCTACAGCCGCAACATTTCTCGAAAGTTTCTCTCCAATGATTTTGAACAAACAAATGTCAAGTTTTTGGATGAACTCATGGATGTACTTACGATTTTCAATAAAAGTAATATATTTACCGATTGATCCTTCTGACTGCACTGCTTTTTCTCTGATTTTCTGTTTTGTTTGTCTGATTGTTGCAATTGTTGATCGAGATGAAATGTTATGCTTTGCCATTACCTCTCTGGTGTTCATCCCATTTTCGATATCCTCAATGAACCGTAGCGATTGCAATGGCAGCTTTTTGGCGCTTCAGTCCACTAGTTTGTGTTTTCCCCATTTTTAACTCTCAAAACCAATCTACGTGGTACCAGCAAAACAGAAATAAGCAGAACGAGACGCAACGCAATTAATGCCAAGTCCTAAGTAAGGCCGTTACAAATATTAAATAAAAATAATGTCCTACCGCCGCAACTTGTGTAAAGGGTAAATTTGTAAGAAGGGTAAAA
>JASCZW010021583.1:0-10423 GCA_034211315.2 Aedes japonicus
GTTAGTTTTTGCCGGATCTAGTCAGCTGCTACTATTCTAAGGAGGTACCAGAATGGTATGCTAAAAACAATGTTAATTTCGTCGCCAAAGAGATTAATTCTCCGAATTGCCCTTAGTTCGGACCCATCGAAAAATTTTGGGCAATTGTCAAGCGAAAGTTTCATGGATGCGCGGTAAAGAACTGACCAACGCACAACAAATGCGTTTAAAGTGGAATAAGTTCGCCGGTACAAGGTCACCAGCGACTGTGCAGATCATGATGGCATCGATCACAAGTAAAGTGTTACAGTTCGTTTGAAACGGTAAAATGTTAATACTTATTATATATCGTATGAAAGTTAAATGAGTATCCTTTTGTTTGACATTTTGATCAACTGTGTAGGATGTTAAATTCTTGACTTATGATCACTTGAATGCGTCCACGTTTACTTTGAATCGGGCTTTTTTTGGCTATCTTCGTTGGTCGAATAGGGTAGGGAACGCCTTAATCAGGGGTGACTCCTGTTTTTTGCTGTTTGATCAGAGCAGCTCAATCGTTTTCATTTAGTTACGCTAGTTGGAACTTATTGATGAGATCACAGTGGTCACAGTGGTCCAGAATGCGAATTTAGCTGGAAAGG
Organism: Aedes japonicus; assembly: GCA_034211315.2. Classification (NCBI taxonomy): domain Eukaryota; kingdom Metazoa; phylum Arthropoda; class Insecta; order Diptera; family Culicidae; genus Aedes; species Aedes japonicus. The sequence goes on from JASCZW010021583.1 coordinate 621, forward strand.
TACATTTTCAGCCAAAGTTTGAAGTTGTGGAACAAAATTGTCTTCTACAGAATGGTTTTTAATAACAAGGCGCTTCTTTAGGAATGAATGAAAACTAGGGTGGTTTTTATGTTCAGAGAAATCGAAAATCTAACTTTTGTATTTGCAGATATAATGGCGTACATGTTGGGTAAAGTTGTAGAATAGATAATTTCAAGCCAATTTCTTTGATGGTATATTTTTTTCTGTTCCTTATGATATGACCGTATTAGAGCATTTTTTTTGGTTTCCCGATAGAAAAAAAACAGTTTTTTGCTCTAACTTTTTAATTTAAAATCTGCCAACAACGTTGTCTTGGGATTATTTTAATAACTTGACAAAATTAAAGTTTTGACGTGTAAATCTTGCTAATGTCTCCTACCGATAGCGATTAATTAACAATTTTCTTATAAAATAATGCCCTTTTCAAATATGTTTTACACAATTTAAAAAAATAACTCATCTCCAGTTTTCAGATATGATATAAAAAACAGATTTAAAATTAAAAACCCTTTAAATGCTGTTAATAAATTATTTTTTGGTGTGCCCAAGCATGAGCATGATTGACCGCCCGAGGTTGCTACTCCGTTATTTGCCAGATCAGCTGTACACAGAGAACCAACAGACGATGCGAGGGACTAACATACATCTTCAATGTGTAAAAACTGATGATCTCAAACTAAGGCAACACCAGCGCCGGCCCCGTCCAAGTGCAGGTCAAGTAAGGGAAGGTAGGAATATGTTTACGTGATACTCGCTTTATTGGAAGCCTATAACACCTCTGCACTCCCACGGGAAATCACTGGGATTTTGGATATCAGGATTGGGTAGCAGCAGGGTTCGTTTTGGTTAACGATAAGCTGTGAAGTGAGATATTTGAAAATAAGTACCGATATCCGATTTGAACCGATTTTAACCAACAGTAAGGATGCTATTGGGGCCACTCACAAAGTGTGATTGTGGTTTTTCATTGGGAATACAAAGTGATTTTTTAATAATGCTGAAAAGCCGATTTCGACCGGTTTAAACCAACAGTAGGGATGTTATTGGGGCTACTCACAGAGTGTTATAGTGGTATTTCATTAGGAAAAAAAGTCAATTCATCTCAACGCCTGAGAGCCAACTTGGACCGATCTTTGCCATCAGAATAGATGCCACTGTAGTCACTTAAAAATGGGACAGTGGTTTATTTGTTCCAGATAGGGTGGCTCGACGAGCATGACGAACGAATAATTTGGATCAGCAATAATTGTGTATTCACCACTGACCCATCTACCCGGTAAACCACGACTTTTCATGCTCTATGCACTCGATTAATCGCGCAACATCAACAATCTAAATTATTTATATTTTGGTTTGCTCGACTAGAAAAACCAACATTTGAAAAAACTTACTTTGTCTACAAAAACCATAATAACTTTTGTTTGACATAGAGACAATTTACACAAGAAAAAATGCTACTTTTATTGTTCTAGAATCAATGGGAAGACAACTTTGCTGAAAAACTTAGTAAAATAACTAATTTTTATAGAGACACCCCTAAGCTTCGCAGAAAATTGCCATAACACGGTCATATCAAAAGGTACAGAAAAAAATTTAGCATCAAAGTTGCTCAGAAATTATTCATTCTACAACTCTTTGTAATAATGTATGCCATTATTTCTGCAAATTAAAGTAAGATTTTCGATATCTCTGAAAAGGACCGCCCTTGTTTGCATTCACGCCAAAATAAGCGCCTTGTTATTAGAAACAACTTTGTAGAGACGGTTTTGCTCAGACTTCAAACTTAGGCTGAAAATGTATCTTTCCAGCTAAATTCAGCTTCTGGACCATCTGTGCAATGGTACAGTACAGCCATAATTTAAACTCTCTGTATCTGCTTGGATTTGTTTATTTTTCAAATAAAAAGTAATATTGCACATCGGTCATGATGACGGCCATACTTGCTTTCTAGAAACCTCCACCTTAAATATGCCTGAAGCAGAGCTTCAGAATTCCGGTCAAAGGTCTTCAGCCTGCATCAGGTATAATTTGAATCCTCTTGAACATTATGTATGGACATATTGACATGAAATCCTATCACTAGAATATTATCGTTAAGGAAACTCGCATTTCCAAAGCTTTTGGGAAGGCAGCACTCTGGAAAAATATCTTTCTGCATAGTTTGGCAACTAAATTAAAAAAAACAATGTTTAATACGTCTGGAAACCTACACTCAGGCAAATTAACATAAGAATTTCATAAAACTCAACATGAACGATGCTTTGGATGATCATAAAACTAACTTTTGAATAAATCTCGTTTCCCAGGACGTTGTTCTTGTATCCTCAACGTTCAAGGTTAGAAATAAATGAACTTCATACGGATTTATTGTGACAAATAATCAAATCATCAAATGAATATCGAAAGTTTATTCCGCTGGAGTGTAGTGATTTCAAACGTATTGTTCTAACGTAGTGAAATAACTGAGCGAAAATTGCAGAAATCATCAATTTATGTTATCAGAATATGCTCGTTCTCTTCGATGAGAAATCATCATAATTGATATCAAGGCAGTGCATCCTGTACATTTAATGGAAAAACGCGCTGTACTTCCTCCTCAGTTTAGTGTCAAAGAAGCCAAAGAACAGCATTGCTAAAGGCACCTGTCATATAACAGCAATAATGCTCAGATTGATACGTGGTTACCAATCAAACGGGAATTGATAGAACCAGGAAATAATCAAAGTTTGATTGAAATCCCACCACTATGTTTGAGAAGTCATACTGTTACATCGACATAAAGTGGTAGTCGTATGATTGAGAGATGATGAGATTTTGTGGGATAACTTTGAATATAAGCTTGTATGCCTCTAGCGCAAAAATCTGGCAACATACTACTATGCCTCACGCAATATCAATACAAAAAATAGTGTGCATAATGCCATCCCTCGACAGCAATGGAACGCACCAAAACCGTATGATCAACTGCAAGGGTACAATGAAAGTAATGTCTTCTAATCACCTGCCACCAACACAGTAACTACTCTACACACTTCCCTAAGTGACGCTGCTTGCCAAGTCATAATAAATACCGCCTGGTAGCATTATTCGCCTTTCTCCGTCCACATCAAAATCCCGAACAAAGGCAATATCGAGAGAAAGGTGGTATATAGGTATGAACATATTTACGATTCGCTATGTTTATGCTCCATATTTCTTCCAGACTGGATCCTGCCAGCCACAAGTTCCTTCGCTTCGTCTCATCCCCGCAAGCCATTTTGGGTCCGATGATTCGACCGAAAAACAAGCAACTGCTGAACGTGTGGCTAAACGAGGGCTTCTGGGGAGGGGAAGGGGTTGTATCTGTTTGTCGAACTTCTGCTAGTCATGTACGACGCATTCACCTTATCTGGCGTAAAAATATGCGGTATCTATTTTCTACACTTCTCGAATCATCTTTCGCTGAGTTTTGGATTGCGTCGTTTTCTCTCGTTTGCTTCGTACCGTCGACCGTCCAACAATGATCATTGCTTGCAATTGTGTCCAATTTATGTTTATTTATTCAAATTTAGTCAATTTAAAAGCATGGGAGCTCAGGAACTTTTCGGTTTTCACGAAAGCATGTATCGTACAGTGAGTAAGAGTAGATTTATCTTGCAATGTTATCCACCTTATCCGTGGTATGTCAAATCAGATGCTTCTGTTGCTTCCCTTGTACCAAGGATCATTTATCAACGCTGCCTTGAGAGTTGTGTCGGATTGATGATGGAAATGCAGGTATTATTGAGCAGGTATCGGACTTCTTCACCGATCAAATCACGATTTGTCAATTATGAAACTGAAACAATTTGTCAATCATAAACTGAGAAGTGAATCAAGAGTATATTGTGAATAAGTGATAAGCATTCTAAATGTGATCGACATCTCGTTGAAGGTTTTCAGCAAAAAACAGATTTGCCTTCTCATTACACAATCCTCATTACTTCCATTCATTTATTATTCCTGAAAATAAGATACACTCTCGTCAGAGGCAATAAAAAAGATTCAGTAATGCCGGAAATCCATCCCGATTTCAACTCGGTCAGCTGGCTTCATTAAAGTTTGCCAACAATTAAAATGGAAATGCAAAACCGGTGAAATTATGACGAACTTCTTGCGCAATGTTTATTCGCAGTGCTGTCTACCCTCTTTGCATTGCCGTTCTTCTCAATCTCTCGACCCAGTCAGTCAGTCAGCCTGTCAGTTATCCCTTAAGATGAATGCAGCACCGGAATAATGTTCATCGATGCGGAAACTCAACTGGTTGGTCGGTCGGGTGGTCGGTCTGCAACTACTGCTGTATCAACTCGCAACAACTTCCGCAATAGAGGATTCCGAGCTACGAACGGACAGCCAAACTCATCAGAAAAGCAATTGAATCATTGTGGGGGGTAAGTAGTGAGTTCTGACAGTGGAACAATTGGTAATTGGCCGGGTGCAAAATGGAGACTAGAGATATGAAAAAGTAGTAAAACTAACAATTTACATTGTTTTTAACCAGAGCATGAGCTGAACACTGCACAAACACATCACTCTAAATTAACAGGGCTGAATTTAGAGGTAACAAGTTTAACTGATTAGAAACGAAATTGATTCATTACACAATAGGCAAAAAATCGAACTCAGAATCGCACTAGCAGCCACTGCAAATTGCTTAAAGGGTCTCAGTTTGGTTCGTTGCACCATTGCTTCAAGATCGCAGCAAGCTGTGCTTTAGAAATGACGTAATTCGCTTTTGCTAGATCGATTTCGTGGAAATAAAAGAAAAAAAATATTCCTTTATTCAACCAAAATAAATGGTGAAATTATAGCTTCTTCAAGTACTTCGCGTAGGATGTAGTGAATGGAACCCCTCTCATAGTGTATTATAGTCGTGTTTCTTGAGATGGGTTGTGTATCGAATTTTTTTTTCCTCTTACATAAGATAAATTTTACATTAAAAAGAGCCTATTCTGACTACCGCAGACCCCACTGAGCATAGATTAATCTACAATATTCGAAATTACGGGGAATTGGGGCAAAATAAGCCCAATATCTCTGTTTTCCAACCCGTGCGGTGGCTGTAACCACCTTCATTCGATTTCTAGGGAAATTCTACATACACAGATAAAAAAAAATACATTGAATTTTCTGCGTTATCTAATGCACATAAAAGAAATGCTAGGTTTGGCAGAAAATAACGGGATATTTCATGTAAATTTAAGCCAGATAACGCCTGAATCAAGCCTGTTGTATGAAAGATTGCAAATAATTTCGTTGTTTATGCCTCATTTCGCTTGGAATTAAACAAGGGGAAATTTACACGCCTGTTATAATTCTTTTTTTTTCTGTGTAATAATAGGCCTATTTTGACTACTGCAGACCCCTCCGAGCATAGATTAATCCGCAATATTCGAAAACATGAGGGAAGTGGGGTAAAATCAGGTGGCTACAACCTCCATTCAATTTCTAGGGTAATTTAACATAAGAATATGCCTATTTTGACTACCACCCAAGTAACATTGCCAAAACCATCCAGCTTTATTAAGTTTTATTAAAGTTTTATGAAAGCCACTTGAAATCAATTCTGTTTTATTATGGCAGCAAGAGACGCCAATAGGTTTCAAATTTTAGTCAGGTTTATAAGAACCTACACAGCTTCTTTACAACGGTATTAAAACCTTGACTTCTAAAATTCCTTTTATTCCTATCAAAGGTTTTATTTTGACTTTATAAACTCATAAAATGCTGTTTTGAAATGCCATTGTAGGACTCATTCGTATTATCTTATTATGGTCAGTTGAAAAAGCATTTTAAAGCCATTTTGCCTCCAATAAATGCATTAAACGGCTAATTGGCATTGAGGAAAGCTACCAAGCAACTAGATAGTTTTATAGCAGCCATTGCTAAGATAAATTGGCTTTTTGGCAAAACTGTGATTTATTGCAATCGCCATATTGAAATATTTGAAATAATTGAAATGTGGAAAAATAAATTTACCAAATTTTAAATGTAATACAATTGAACTGTAGATCTAAGACAAACTTCGGTATTCGTTTAGATAACCTTATTGAATTCCATCCATTTTAAGAAGTTTCCGAATATACCGAATATATTTCTTTTAATTTTGTTTTTGTTGTTGTAAACTTTCATTATTTTCGAGGTGCATTAATTTTCAGCTCTTATCGTGCCAATATTCACCATCAAATTAAATACGCATATGATTTGGGGCATGATACGCTATAAAAAAAAACTCGATTTGTTTTATATATTTTGCTATCAAAGATAATTTCCCGCAACACTACAACCTTTTTCTTAGATATTATTTACTGTTGAATGAATCAGAAGAACAGAGAATCGAACAAAGCAGAACAACAAAAAACAACCACGATATCGCCGTAAAGTTTGGCAGCTGTGGCCATTCGGCCCTATGATGGTTTTAATGGCGGCCAATAGGTTTTACGATGGTTCTCAAGTGGTCATAACAACTTTCACTAGAACACTTTCAAAATCTTTATGGTCTTAGAAAGGTTTTATGAATTTGTTTTCCCAACCGTCTATAGAGTGGGGCACATTGTACACATTTCGGCTTTAAAGATGCATAGAGGAGGTGTTGGTGGACAAAACAGTTTTGAATGTAGTTTCATCAAGAAAACCGGGAGGAGTGCTATACGGCTGGAATAGAACTGAAATTGTTACTTGGGCAGAGACTCATCTGATCATAGATTAATAAACAATATTCGAAAAATGGGTTAGGTGGGGTAAAATCAGCAATATCTCTGTGAACCAACCCGTGCGGTAGCTGGATCTACTTTCATTCAATTTTTAGAGAAATTCTGCATAAGAATAGGCCTATTTTGACTACCACAGACCCCTACAAGCCTAGATTACTGGGCATTATTTGAAAATACGGGGGAAGTGGGGTAAAATAAGCCAAATATCTCCGTCTAATGAACTTTGCAGCAAGTGAGACACCTTTCATTCGATTTCCCAGGAATTTTCACATAAAAAATGCTATTGTTCACTAACCTTGTGCTGTTTGTAGCTGAATTATCGAATTCTTTCGCAATTTATGTACTTTTTTCCCACTGTGAGATGGTGCGGACACGAGAGCGACGCTAGCCCGCCTCTGATGAAATATCTTCGGGGCAGGAGGTGAAAAATATTGGCTAGAGGTTCGATGCCACAGGATCACTACCCGCGAAATTAGAAGAAGCTGGTGGAACGCAACGGAGAATGGTTTACGGCTCCTTAAGGATCTCTCTCTCTCTCTCTTTTTTTTCTCTCAAGCCTTAAGGCGTCACCCCATTGGTTCACATTCATTTTCGTACACAGACCCTCATTGTAAGCACGACTACTGCCCTTAAGCTTTCCGGTGACCTTCCTTCCCTAGGTTTCGGTGCCTGGGCGAATATTGTGGGTGCTCCTTCCTCTGCGCGCTGCCTGAGTAAAGTCATCATCATTCGTGAGAACTGGTCAATCGACCATCTTCGCGACGCATAATAGCTACAATGAACACTCCGTTCATTTTTGCGACCGCGAAGCCCTTGTTTGAGGTGGACACAACCTCATCGGTCGGGAACTTGCCCGTCATCCATAATACCGCCATATTGGACCTTTCCGCAACCCATTTTCCGTTACTTTAGTTTACTTTTCCAAAAGAAAAACAGGCCTTTTGGTAAAACCCCCCTCCCTCTGAATTATCTACGTCCCCTTGAGATACCCACACTGTGCTTAGCACTTGGGGCGTCGCGTTACAGTCCCAGGCCTAGTGGCCTATTCTTCCACATCCTCGGCATAGGTCGCCTCTATCGGAGCCCTTACATTCCCACACATATGCCCGCTATCGAGGCACTTAAAGCACGTCAGCGGCTGGTGCGGACTCAGTGGGCAAACGGACCACCCTACTTTGAGTTTTGCCACTTGAGCCCCAAGCGGACCCTTTCGCAGCCGTATGACTGTTGTGTCTACCTCGAACCCGCACTAGGCCTTAGTGGCCATGGAGAATTCGCCAGCCTCCATGATCTCGTCCGAGCTTTTACATTGAAGATTACTAACGTTGCACCGCACATCGCCTTGAGGACCTCGGAGTTCTCTCTAGTCTTCACGATGAGGTCCCCACCGCGGCAACGCTTTCGAGCCAGGCTTCGGTTCGCTTTTTCTTTCTGGGGTCTATCTCTCTTTTTCCGTCCCTTGATTCCTTGGGCCCTACCTCTGGAGGGGTCGTCGCTTGTTCCCCTCTTGTTGTTCCGTTCGTTACTGGAACCGGCCCTATTGCAAGGGCCACCCTCAGTGTGTGGAACTTCGCACACCACCGAGGTGGTATTGGTGCCTTTGCTACTATGCCACCATTACCTTCTTTGCCGCCCTTGGTGCCGGTACTTTAAGCCCCGCGGGACATCTGGTTGGACCCTCAAATCCCGACACCACGCTCCGCATATTCATTTCGACCCATGGAGCCGGGCGACTTCGCCTTGCACGCTTGGATGTCCATGGCACCACGGTAGGTGAAGCGAGATCTTGCGCATCCGTCTTCGTGTACTTGAAAGCGGATTCCATGGCCTTGTCCGCTGCCACTGTCCTTGCCATTTTCCTGGCACTTTGTTCGGCTAAGACCTTAGCTTCCAGTTCGGGTTCCAGAACTCTTGCTGAATCGTTTCATTGGGAACGTTCGGCTCCATGCTGTTGGGTCCCACTTCAGCCGTTATCCATACTCACGTGAAGTAGTCGCCATAGTGATCCCATGGTTATGCAAGCTTGAATGCGAGCAGGCAGGCTATGATAGGGTTGACGCGGGCCTTTGTGGAGACACCGCGTACTGAGCATGATCGGCGTAGGTCAGGATGGGCATCTGAGCCTATTCCCGCTCGGCTAGCAAAGCCGGTCGGTGGAGAATGGAACCTACTGAAGGCCTGCCAGGGTTTATATGAGACGGAGGCAGACTATGCCGCATGAAACCTCGCCATTGACACCTACAGGAAGTCCCGACTGTACTCAGGAAGACGACATAGGTGCCAGCCCAAAATCGTGGTGTCATGGGAAGATTCCGTAAATCTGCTAATTTCCGTAATTAGGGTTTTACTGACATCGACCCCAATGTCCCGTATGACACTCTCTCCATAGTTCGTTTAGCCGTTAAGTTAACGTTTGCAAGGTGCACCGCGGTAAGGCAAACTTGACCACACCTCATCTAATGAAATCTATGATCGCCCGAACGTAAAGGTCTGCCTCCTACCAATCGACTGCAAAGTAAGTTCTACCACAGATCCGAACTCTGGCAGCCTCGAAGGTAATGCAGCACCTGCTGTAAAGCAAGAAGGTCCTCTAAATTGTCATTAAGATGTGATTATAAATTAGCATTGTATTAAATTGAAATAGGCATTTCATTGGTGACCGGCATTTCGCCTCCACCACGTGGAGTATGCCACTGTGAGGTTGACAGCAAATTACACATTAGCCAGTTGAAATTAAACTATTGTGAACAACAGAAAATAAATATAGATTCAAAGGTCAAACGACGCAGTGAAGTGTTTCAGTTTCTCCCTCCAACCAAAGTATTTTATTCACCGTAGAACCGAACTAGGGGCCTAACCCAAATCATTCCACTCCGCCGTTGCCAGGCGTGGGAGCAATCGAAGAGGATTCTCTGGCTTGGCACCATACAAAAAGCATTGCTTTATAATCTTATAAGAGAAAATGTTCTAGATCCCAAGTGCTGTTCTATTGAACAGCAGTAGTCAAGGCAGCAAATCACTCAGTCCAACATAAAGCACATTTCCAAACTT
>JASCZW010021584.1:0-10423 GCA_034211315.2 Aedes japonicus
GTCGTCTGAGCAGAGTAGCTCTAATCGAGTCGTTTGTGGCAAACGGACTTTTATCAAATAAATGATTTGACGAATGTGAACGGAAGGCTTCTCGATTTAGCATTCCTCAATAACAGCAATTCCGCTGAGTTATTGGAGCCACCGTTACCCCTACTACGAGTCGACCAACACCACAGACCGTTCGTATTGAAATTTGAAGTCATTTATTGGAGGCACTTTTCGGATGCTGTGGACCCTTTTGATGTCGATTTTTGCCAGTGCGATTTTGTTTCTCTCAATGCACTTATTCATGATGTGTGCTGGGACGAATTTCTTCATAGTTGCAGTATTGATGAAGCAGTGTCGTGTTTCTATGCCGTATTGTATAGGATTCTTCGAGATGTTGTCCCGTTGAAACGTAAACGTCGCACACGAGGCAGGAAGCAACCCTGGTGGAATAATGAGCTGCAGCATCTTCGCAACCGTTTACGTAAGGCTAGAAAGCGTTATTTTCGTTCGAGAGATGAAGAGCACAAAGCTGAGCTGCGTGACATAGAGAGCAAATACAACTTTTTGCATGCGCAATGCTTTCGCTGCTATATTCATCGAACAGAGGAAAATATTAAACAGGATCCTAAATCGTTTTGGGCGTACGTCAAAAATCGAAAACAGATGAATGGAATTCCTCAACGGATGCAGTACAAGGAGTCTACAGCTGGAGCCCCAATTGATGCCGCACACTTGTTTTCGTCTTTCTTTCGAAGTGTGCTAAGTGAAAACCAACCACCTTCGTCTGAAATGTACTTAAACAGTCTGCCGCGGTACGACCTGAACCTTGCACCTTTCAATTTTTCTCCGAGGGATGTTCTCGATAAGTTCCAATCGATAGACGCTTCAAAAGATGCCGGACCGGATCGCCTTCCACCACTTTTTGTCAAGAAATGCGCCGAGTCGCTTGCAGTACCCGCAAGTATAATTTTTAATCGATCCATGGTGGAAGGAACATTCCCGAGTGCAATTACTCCCATTCACAAAGCGGGAAGCATTCATGACGTAGAGAACTATCGTGCTATCGCAATTTTGAGCTGTGTACCAAAGGTATTTGAGAGTCTCATTCACGATTCTCTCTATCCAAAGGTGCAACACGTCATCTCCGAGCACCAACATGGATTTGTAAGGAAACGTTCGACAACGACTAACCTAATGGCTTACGTTTCGTCGCTCAACACCGCACTCGAGAAGCGTCAGCAAGTTGATGCTATTTACATTGATTTTGCCAAAGCGTTTGACTGCATTTTCTGGCAGTTGCAAAATTAGAAAAAATGGGATTCCCGGAGTGGTTGACACGGTGGATACTTTCTTATCTCACTGAGCGTAGTGCATTCGTACGCATTAATGGAGCGACGTCGGACCCTTTCATAGTCACATCAGGCGTACCCCAAGGAAGTCATTTGGGCCCGTTACTATTTGTTCTATTCGCCAACGATATTTGCAGTACTGTTTAGTCCCCAAAGTTTATGTTTGCTGACGACCTAAAATTCTTTCGAGTAATAACCTCATTGTTTGATTGCTGTGCCATCCAAGCGGATATCGACCTACTGTTAAACTGGTGCTGACTCAACGGAATGGATGTAAATGTTCGGAAATGTAATGTCATCTTATTCTGCCGTAAAAGAAACACTACACTGTTTGACTACAAAATGTCTACAGCAAGCATCCGTAGTGTTGATACTGTCAAAGATTTGGGCATTCTGCTAGACAGTAAGTTAAATTCCAGTCAACATGTAGCTGCAACAACTGGTAAGGCATATGCGGTGCTTGGCTTTATAAAACGAAACACCCAGCAGTTTGAGGACGTATATTGTTTGAAATCGCTCTACTGCTCACTTGTACGCAGTGTATTAGAATATGGTGTACTTGTGTGGGCACCTTGCCATGCTGTCCAGAACAGTCGGATCGAGCGCATACAACGGAACTTTTTGCGATACGCGTTGCGAATGCTACCATGGAACGATTCTGTCCGTCTGCCACCTTACGAACAACGATGCGCCCTAATAAGATTGCCTTCTTTGACTAGCAGGAGAGTGTTACTGCAACGTCTTTTCGTGTTCGATGTCTTGAACAACAATGTAGACTGTCCTGTGCTGCTGAGTAAAATTGAAATCAACGTTCCTCCTAGATCAACTCGGCGTAAAGATTTTCTTCGACTTCCTTGCATCGCACCGTTTACGGACAAAATAACCCATTTGAAATTTGCTGCCGCCGTTTTAATGAAGTGTCTGTGCAATTTGATTTTAATGTGTCAAAGACTATTTTTAAAATTAGAATACGTACATAGTAAGAACTGTCTGTGAGATAATTTAAATTCGAAGACCAGAAAAAAAATAAAATAAAATAAAATAGATTCTCAAAGTTAACAGGTTTTTTGTTTTGCTGTTAGCATTTATTTAAGACTAGTTCTATCTCCTGTAGGAGCAAACGTCTTAACTTTGCATAACAGTTCATCGAAAAGCCATTAGACTTCTGGAAACATTTTCTCTTGAGTGACGAGAGCAAGTTCGAGCTCTTTGGTCGGAAACAGAGGGTACGAGTCCGGACAAAACCTGGAAGTGAAGCACGGAGGTGGCAATATCATGGTGTGGGGGTTCTTTGCGTGATCTGAGGTTGAAAACCTGGTCAAAATAGATGGAATAATGACTGCCGACTCTTACATCAGCATTCTAAAAAGAAACCTGGAGGAGTCAGCACGTAAATCTGGATTGCAGAATAATTTTACTTTTCAACAAAATAACGACTCTAAGCCCACAAAACCACTGCCTACTTCCGTGCGTCACGTATCAAACTATTGGAATGGCCGCCCCAAAGCCCGGACTCGAATTCTACCGAAAATTTGTGATATATTCTGGATAAAAACGTTGACAGAGCAGACGTGACTAACCGTCACAAACTATTCGAAACTCTGGAGAAGGCCTGGAAAAATTTAAACACTCAACACATCTGAAATCTCGCCTAGAGTATGCCACGGCACCTGCAGGCCGTTATTGAGCCACGAAATGGTCATATCAAGTATTGATTTTAGCAATAAGCAATATAAGTCATGAATTTTTGAAGTGCGTCATTTATTTTGTCCATAAAAAACGAACAATCACTTAATTTTTTTTAATATAGCTCTCAAAACTCCAATCAAGCTCTATCCAAATAAAAACATATGGAATAGTAATTTCCATCCAAAGAAATAGAAATATTATCTTTTATAATTGCTGCATGATATGACAAATTTTGGAACTATGAGGAGTGCGTACTCTATTTTGTCCAGTACTGTAGATTCAACTCTATTATTGTGAAATAAACAACAGGTTTTGTTGAATTATGTGTTAATTTAAAATCACGGCTTCAAATCATAAAATTGTCACTTCCCATCGATCAGAAACCTACTTTGAAACACAATCACCAAAAGGTGTAGAACAAAAACATCCATATCGTTACAAACTAATGTTTCTGCCTTGAAAGTCAAGTTCTAGTAAAACCGTATGATAATGTGAGCAAAAAAATCTAGACATAGTCTCACAAAGCCAATTGTTTATTTCAGTTTAATAGAGGTATGTATACAGTATTAAAAACAGTTGTTTAAGACGTTAAACTGTCTTTGAGTAAAATTCTCGAAATTTCTATGATACTCTCGCCATCAGATTCCGTACAGTATTTACAGACATGCTAGCTTCATCTTCTCTCGACATCGTCAGTCCTATTTGCTTCATTTTTAATTTCAAAAAGTTTCCACTTAACCAGAGCCCAGTATTTTTCTATCGAGGTGAAGATCTGAACTATTAGGCGGATTGGATCATTTTCTTACGTATTTGACCTCTTGTGTCTTTTACCATTCCAGTACGGATTTGCATAGTGACAAGAGACCAAATGAGAACAAAGCAGAATTCGAGTTGATAGAGCCGATAGAGACGAAACTTCTGTATTTTTGACCACAACTACATATGGCCTGCCAAACCAAATACTTTTTGAAGGATTTAGAAAAGTTCTTCACCTGGAAATAGCAAGCAACGTGTTCCTCTGCATTGTGGTATGAAAAAGCAACCTCAAAAGCTGATGAAAGCTTTTGAGCACATATGTTACATAATGATGGTACAAGTTTTATTTTTTCTAAACCTTGGTATAAAACTCCTAACACGACTTTTTGCAATAAAATTCCGCTGTTTTAGTTTTTGCACATAACATATGCTTTTGATTTATCACCCTGCCCTTCGGTTCAGAAAGGGGTATGGGCGCGTTCTGCCAGCTTGGTCGCGGCAGATTTCATGAGTGAATAGGCTGTCACATAAACGTTCAAAAATGCCTGAACCAAATGGACAGCTTGTAATGACCACTTGAAGATGCGATGGGGGATCATTGTCCTGAAATTCCCAAATGTAGCACGTAGTAAAATGTTTCTGTCTTCTGAGTAAACGATTGGAAACTCATCAGGAATGATCTCTCATATGCATCCGTCGACCAATCTGAATGGCCGTTGTGAGAATATCACCATGAAAATCTCACATGCGCATAACATGTTACCAGTTACTAATGCTTCTCTCCTTTCTCTTTCCTATCCTATGGGCGTGAGCGGTGTCTTATGACATGTGAGTCTCGATATGCTCTACTAAAGTCAGCTCTTTAAAAGGTGAAACGCCGAGACGATAATATGGACCCTACATCAAAGGAAGGTTGAAGCAGTAAGTGAGGAACGAGGAACCTTAACCAATTTTACTTTTTAAACCAAACAAGCTAACACAAGCCTCAAGGTAAGATGACTGCAAAATCAAGGTAAGAAAATCATATTAATTTATCTGAATTTATCATATGTTGGGATAAAGGGAGGGAACATCAGAGTACCCGATTGAAGCGATTTGGATAGGAAGAGTGGGACTGCCAACTTCCTGTTTCGTGAATAGAGGGCGGGCTCTTCTCCCCATCTAATGGTACTTTTTAATTGGCGAGGGTTCGGTTTTGGTGTGGTTTATGCGAACTTGTTTCTGAAAGGAGATTCTCTCTAGATCCCTGTAGCTTTGGGTTGCGCGTAAGTGTATCTGCTTACGGGCCCACAATATGTGTTTGGCCCTTCATACAGAAACATGATGAAACATTTAGCACATTACAACCTTGATCAAATCGTTTAATTTAAACAGTCCAGTGCCATAGGCAGTTGCCTTGCTACATTAGATGGTAGTTCACATCATCATCATCATCATAACATATGCTTTTGATTTGTCAACTTTGGGAGCCACATTTCTCTCAGAAAGGTTGGTATTTTTCTCAATAAGGGCTATTACCTTCTTGTCTTTTTGTCGAGAGCATACTTTCCCGTTAACAAGAATAGTCGGAGTGATAAATGCGGAAAAAACAAAGTACATGCTAATAGGCAGCAGTGCGTAGAGATATGCGATTCAGCTCACTTTAAAGAAGGGATTTTAAACGACTTGCTATTTTGGATTATGTGACGTAATGATTACAATTATGACGTCAACGTTCGTACCAATGTGAAGTGATCATCATACTACATTATTATTACACTCGAAATATGGAGAAAATTGAACTTGAGTCGTTAAGATTCGAGAATATGTGATGGGAGAGTGTGGTCATTAAATTTTCTAGTGCGCTTCCGAGCATCTTGCTATTAAGTATACTCCTATAGGAGGTGGTCACTCAACTACCGATTACCTGTAGATTTCCCAAATTTAGGTAAACCGACTGCTTAGAATAATCTCAAATTCTAATATTTCACTCACAATATCACAAACTATTGCAACTAGTTGAACGGATTGGAGATAAGGAATACATTGGGTATAGGAACCAGTCTTCCTAGGTTGGCACCAAAACAATGAGCCAATCCATCACGTTTGCTTTAAAAAAATGAGCTTTTTTCGGATGACGATAAAAAAAAACTAAGACAGATAATTGCTTTAGATTCCCATGGAAGGCAACTATTTGAGCTTACTTGCAAACAAACTCTACGCCCTTGCGACTGGCCTTCCGGCAGTTAACCGGAAAATTCGCCATAACGGACGAAAACATGCGTGTAAAGGGCGATACGGTCAAAATTTGGTCAATATCAACTTGACGTATTTCTTTCAATTTTGCATTTAAAAAACCTGACACCCCTCATTTTGAAGGTGTGTGTGTAGAATGTTGCTCCTATTTTGATTTTGGAATTCACTCTTCAGTTGTCAAAATGGCGTCCAAGCAAGAAGAGCAGCGTATCAAAATTTTGCTCGCGCATCGCGAAAATCCGAGCTACTTTGCGTGCGAAAGTTAGCAAAATCGCTAAAAGTTGCCAAATCAACCGTTACAAATTTACACTCAGTAGCAAAAAAAAAGCCGAGCAAAATTTTGCTTCCAAAAACCGCGTTGTTCAACTTTCTGTTACTTTGTCAATTATCAATAGTTTTGGCTGAAAACTTTACAATTCAATAATCAATGTATAGACCTTATGTGATCAAAATTTCATGTTTATAAAATTTATGAATTTGGAGTTATAATAAAGTATGTGAAAAAAGTCATTTTTGGACATAGCAATTTCAAAAATCCGTATTTCTGTGAAAAATTTAGGTAGCATATTAAAAATTTCTCCATAGCTTAAAAAAACACAGAATATTATGTGGACAAAATTTAAACTGTTTCCATAAAGTGGTTCGGACTACAGCTGGCGTCAAAGTTGACGTACCAACATGAGCATTTCCCTGTTTCACCCGCTACTGACCTTGCTGAAATATCGGTGCAAAAAATAAGCCGAGGTGAATTCATTCATTCTTATTAATACACATGATGTGTTACGCGTGAAATATCCCAAATAACTAGTGTAACCCACGAAAAACTTTGAAAATATGGCATTTAGTATGAAATGGTTTGTGAAAACTACGTTTACAGTGTTATACAGTAGTATTAATAAAATTCACCTCGGCTTTTTTTTTGCACCGATACTTCAGCAAGGTCAGCATTGGGTGAAAAAGGGAAATGCTCATGTTGGTACGTGAACTTTGACGCCAGCTGTAGTCCAAACCACTTTATGGAAACAGTTTAAATTTTGTCCACATAATATTCTGTGTTTTTAAGCTATGGAGAAATTTTTAATATGCTACCTAAATTTTTCACAGAAATACGGATTTTTGAAATTGCTATGTCCAAAAATGACTTTTTTCACATATTTTATGATAACTCCAAATTCATAGATTTTATAAACATGAAATTTTGGTCACATAAGGTTCATACATTTTTTACAATGTTATTAAATTTTCAGCCAAAAATATTGATAATTGGCAAAGTTACAGGAGGTTGAACATGGAGTTCTTTGCTAAAAAAATTTTGCTCGGCTTTTTTTTTTGCTACTGAGTGTAATTAAAGTGTTTGGGGAACGTTTGTCGACAGCCAGGAAGTCTGGATCGGGGGGAAATCGAAAACCGGAAGCCGCTGAGACGACAAAGAGAGTTGCCGGTAGTTTCAAGCGAAACCCTAACCTATCTCTCCGAGATGCCGCAAATAAGCTGGGTGTATCGTCTACAACCGTGCATCGAGCCAAAAAACGAGCCGGACTATCGACTTACAAGAAAGTAGTGACTCCAAATCGCGATGATAAACAAAATACGACGGTCAAAGCGCGATCCCGGAGGCTGTACACGACGATGCTGACGAAGTTTGACTGTGTGGTAATGGACGACGAAACGTCAAAGCCGACTACAAGCAGCTTCCGGGACAGGAGTTTTATACGGCAAAAGGAAGGGGAAAGGTAGCAGATATTTTCAAGCACACGAAACTGTCAAAGTTCGCAAAGAAATATCTGGTTTGGCAAGCCATCTGTACCTGTGGCTTGAAAAGCAGCATTTTCATAGCTTCCGGGACTGTCAACCAAGAAATTTACGTGAAAGAGTGTTTGAATAAACGTCTGCTGCCTTTCCTGAAGAAACACGGTTGTTCCGTACTGTTTTGGCCGGATTTGGCATCTTGCCATTACGGTAAAAAGGCCATGGTGTGGTACGCCGCCAACAACGTGCAGGTGGTTCCCAAGGACAAGAACCCTCCCAACACGCCAGAGTTCCGCCCAATTGAGAAATACTGGGCTATTGTCAAGCGGAACCTAAAGAAGACCAAAAAAACTGCTAAGGACGAGCAGCAGTTCAAGGCAAACTGGCTTTCTGCGGCGAAGAAGGTGGACAAGGTGGCTGTACAAAATCTGATGGCAGGGGTCAAGCGTAAGGCCCGACAATTCAGATTTGGAAAAGCGGAAGCCTAACTGAATATTTTTCCTGAATTTTATACTAATTGAACTTGAAAAAAAAATTTAATTTTATTTTTTAAATAAACGATTTCACCGATTTACACGCGTTTTCCCTTGACCAAATTTTGACCGTATCACCCTTTAGGCATGTTTTTGAGTTCTTTCTTCGTTTAACTTATGAATTTCTCCTCAGCTACGAATATTTCGTCATAATTAAAAAGAAACGTCCCTCTGCTGGTTGCATGAAGGACTGACAGATCTACTTTATCTACTCGAAATGTAATTGACAAAAAAGCAACCACGTGGACTGACCAGCGTATTTTTAATGTTTCTGACATGGGATTCGAACCTGAATTTTTTGAAAGAGCTGATTCTGAATCCGTGGTTGATCTCACTAGGCCATGCTGACTCGTGAGAACAAGCTTGATTAATGAGCATGAAGTTATAGCTCTCGACAGCGCTCTAATTTTTATTTTAGAATAGATAAATTATTCTCGCCCATACGAGCAGAAACACCATCATGCATGGTACTGTATAAAAGAGAAACAGCGATTGGCTGATCTTCACAAAATTCATTTCGTTCATTTTACAAGAAGAAGTAATGATAGCATTTCACCAGATTAAAAGCATTATGAATGTTTCATACAATATACGAGACATTTGTTCTATGTACAAAATCCATGTTTACGAAACGCGTGAATGCTACTTTGCGAAGATAAATTTTCAGTGAATAGATATTCTTTATTTTCAAACATTTTATGGATATAGAACTAATTTCCATGAGAGAAAATTAAAAAATTCCCATTTGCAGATGAACACACCAGTTGAGCGCCATTTTTATTTTAAATTTTGTTATGTGATACGAAATGGCTGGAGCCCTTCAATATTGAAGT
This sequence comes from Aedes japonicus, assembly GCA_034211315.2. Classification (NCBI taxonomy): domain Eukaryota; kingdom Metazoa; phylum Arthropoda; class Insecta; order Diptera; family Culicidae; genus Aedes; species Aedes japonicus. The sequence continues at coordinate 9,133 of JASCZW010021584.1, forward strand.
CTAACAGTACTTTTCAAAGTCACCAACATATTGTGTCTAAAATATCTAAACCTCCCTTCGGTCTATCTTGTTTCTTTGATGCCCAATGCTGAAAATCTGTTTTGATTCTGTGATATGTACTGAACAAATTTGCTTCATTCTGAATGCCTGCTGAATCGAACAAGAACCTCGATCAATTCTGATCGCATCGAGCCCAATTCATCCGTCGCAATTCTCTTTTCATCATCGACCACGAACACCGTTCAGGGCTAGCATATAGACAATATTCCTCAACATGGACAGAATACCGTTCCCATCTTGTCCAAGTAAATTGAAAAAAACCAACAAAACTATCGGTCATTTTCTGGATAACAAACTTATTTCAGAAGTGTTATTAAGAACTTGTAATCCCACGTAATCCATCGTCAACAATGGTTCGTGTCTCGGACGCCACTTTTTTCGATTCCTTAGAATGCCGTGTGTTTGAGTAATTTCACTTATTGACACTCAGCTCATTGATTGACAGCTCTTGTAAAAAGACTCCCAAAAGTTGAAATTGTAGCAAAAAATGCAATTGCAGTTTTTGCAATCATATCTTGAGAAATCCGCATGATTCTGATAAGGCATTTTTGCCCATCATGATCCACAAAGCTTTTTATGGTATAAACAAAGCCATGCAAGTGTGTGCAAGCGGTTATCGCTGTGTGCCTAGTGCCTCGACAGTCGCAGCAACCGTTGGGTTTTTGTTCAATCGTCACCAACTTCTCAATATGGATGAGACAATGGCACAGTACGCCGCTACGCTATTTGCCGCTGTTGCTATTCCGCTGTCAAGTGTTCTATTTTTATTTTCACTCGTCATCACACTCCCATCTCCCTCTCAGGTCACCATGCGTTTTATGAAATATACGAAGCCATGTAAGTGTGTGCGACCGATATTGGCTTCATTGTTGTAACGTTGAGTGCCTCGACAACCGAAGCAACTGTAGGGCTTTTATTCCGTTTACCTCAACTTGTTGTGGTGACTGGATGGTTACAATGTAGAGCCGTCATGCTGACGGTCGTGGTCCGACTCTCAATAGTAGATTGTAATCTTTTTTTTTTTGTGAGCCATTGAATTTACTACTACTAATCAAATGTTCCACCTCACGCACACATTGAATTTTTCTAATCGAATTGATGTGTTGCTTTTTTGCCCACGACCAATGTTGCATTTTTTCTCCAAGTTGCAATCCATTACGAGAAATGAAACCAAATCATGCGAAATTGCATTACAATCTTGCTTTTTTATTTTGGGTGTTGAGGGGCACTG
>JASCZW010021585.1:0-10423 GCA_034211315.2 Aedes japonicus
AAAGAAAGTCAACTGTATCTTTTTTTTTTTACTTATTTATTTTCCGTCGGCCTTTTTCCTCACATAGTGACAATCACCGACGCCAGGGAGACGACTCCACCACCTGGACCCTACCTAACGACTCATGACTATGAACCGGGACCAACGGCTTACTTCCCTTCCGAATGAATACGTGACCAAGATTTTTTCGCCTCAGAAAAACCACCGACGTCGACTGGGATTGAACCCAGACCCACTGGGGTGCCAGTAGCAGTCACGCTTACCACTACACCACCGACGCCGGCCAACTGTATCTATAATAGTGAATAAGTTTCTCTTCGCATATTCTTCAGTACCGATAAAATGTTAGGTCAATAGTTATTGTTTTTAAGTTAACGGTTTCTACGATATTATTGCAACTATTTTCCACTTTACTTACTATGAACTACTAGGTCCCTGAAGCGATTGTCAAGAAAAATTCTAGGAATTGATGTGATGTGCTGTTATAGGAAGTTGCCACCAGTGCGAAACTTGTCATGATGTACGGCTACTCCCAAGGTCAAACTGTACATACCTGTAATCCACACTATTCCGTTATATCACGGACCCCCCAATTTCGGGCCCGTAAGCAGGAGCACTTATACGAAACCTACGGAAAGTATAGAGAATCTCCTTCCAATGAAACGCTTATATCAAAGGACATGAGCAAGTTAGGATTTCTGTCTGGTGGTTTTTTATAATCGGGTTAAGAAACTCACTGGAGACTGTTGGGCGATAACTAGACTATCGCTGATCTCAATCTGACGATTTCCATCAAGAAGGTAAATATTAACAGCATATTCGAACAATAAATTAAGCATTTCATTAAAAAATTAAACCAAGTAAGAGCGTGAGAGCCTTCACCGTCGCATACAGAACGATCATGTAACTCATGTAACACTTGCCCAGTGGATGATTGTGCGTTGCGGAAATAAGGGGAAAGAATGTTTAATTAACATAACATAACATAGGGAAAATTCAGATAAAGAAAAAAACGTTCTGTTCAATCTAATGGCGCGATATTAAGAGTCCCTCATAACGTCCCAGATTATGTGGTCATGCATCCTAATCAGGTCCAGCAAGGCTCATCAGTTCCAGGGACAACATGAGTTTAAAAAGAAAATCGACGTAGGATCGAACACTCAACTTACTTCAGGAAAAGCCACTCAATGCTGGGTTGCTCTTCTGATAACTGTAAATTTTTTAAACTAAAGTCAGTCCAAACCAAGAACAGCAATTTTAATAACTGGGGAAGCTAAATTTATCCCAATTACTGAATTCATTGCTAGAAACATTGTCGCGATCAAAGTGGAGGTATCAAAGTCCTAGGGAATAACAGAGGTATGCATTACACAGATAAAAAGAAACATTGAATTTTATGCGTTTTCTAATGCACATAAAGGGAATGCTAGATTTGGCAGAAATTAATGGGATATTTCATGTAAATTGAGGTCAGATAACGCCTGCATCTAGCCTGTTGTATGACAGATTACAAACATGGTTGCATGGTGCAGGGGAAATTGCATACAACTTCGTTGTTTACGCCTCCTTTGGGTTGAAATTAAACGAGAGGAAATTTTACGCGCTTGTTAAAATTAATAATTTTTTTCTGTGTACTTCAGCTAATTTCTGGAGACGTTGATGATGTTCCTCCTTCATCGGTCGTTAAGTTTGTCCACTAATGCAAGACGATAAACATGCAAATACCCACCATACAATCGCGGGCAGCACAGATGTAAATAAAAGAGTTGAAGATTTCCTGAATTACATTTCGTCACACGGTATTGACGTATGTAATAGAGGGAGCTCTCCCACATTTATTAATGCTATTCGACAAAAAGTTTTAGATTCAACCATTTATACACTCAGAAACTTTTACTGATAGAATCTATGGGTCCACACATACACACTACCAAAATCTTATGTAAATTTCTGTCCCTGAGACCGACACATGCAAGCGTCCGTTAACACATAAGAATGTGTACAAAGAGATGAGAAAATAAATTCAATTGAGCACATATTTCGTCGAATTACGTGTGTATCAGTTTCCGGAGACATAATTTTACATGAAATCTTTCTTTACGTCCCCCAACTATTACGTTCCCCGACTATTTACAAACATGAATTACGTCTCGTGTAAAATTCATAATTTCTAAGAGTGTAGATTTTTGCAATCTGCTTTGTACAATGAAATCTATGTGCAGGATACATATTTTTTTTGGTTCCATCTAAAAATCATGTGTGGCCGCAAATATTATTCATTTGACACATAATTTTCATGTGCCCTTCTAAGGGGATTTGGTGTATGTGTGGCAAATCAAATCTAATAGAATTACTTATGGATTTTTACCATTAATTTTGTGCAGATTTTTTTTCGTGTAGTGGTCACTTGACGGATAAAAATGTCAATTGGTATGTTTCAGGTGAAGAAACACTGTTCGATCACAACCATATTATCAATTATTATAAAAACCTGATTACCCTCCAACCGTAGCAAACTATTGAAACCCAAGTAAAACTAACTGGGACCGTTATCGTTTTCTCACAATAAATGCGAATCACAATAATCCAATATCAGAATTGGAAAGCACTTATGAAGAAATCATTATTAAGATGATCTGATCATATTATGCTAGATGTTTCTGTGTCTTTTTTTCCATAATTTTACTATTTAAATCTGTGTCAAAGTGTTTGAGTAACATACAGGGTGCGGCAGAAAATAATGCGAAAATGCTCAAACTTGAGTATTGGGTTAATTCGTGTAGCTAGTCTATAGCTATAGCTATATAGCTAGCTATAGGCGGTCTCTCCAATAACCAGTTTGGCTTCCGCATAGGGAAGTCGACGGTGGATGCTATCCTGTCCGTCGCCAAGACGGCCGAGGTGGCAATCTAGCGCAAGAGGCGAGGACCCAAGTAGCACACAACGGTTATTATTAGTTGTAGTAACTTGATTATGACTTAGCAAGTCATATTTAAGTTATCTCAACCGAAAGGCAACAAGTGTGCTGCTAGGGGAGTACGATACTGTGCAGTGGTCACCCTTGACGTGAGAAACGCATTAAATAGTAACTAGAAATTAGAAGAAGAATAAGTATCTACCATTTAATTCCAACTACCTTTGCTTATCTTCGACAGATACGCGTATTTCGTCTACAATGTGCAGACTTCTTCAGTGTCTCGTACTAATAACTCGACTGGGTCTGGGCCGCTAAATCATATGTAAAAATCACTTAAGTGTTTCTTAGCAGTTAAAGTATAGTTTGATTTGTGAAATTGTTTGTTGGGTAGAGCGAATACAGCTGGAAACGCATTGAATCAGAAAATCAGGACAAAAAAAATCGTACATAGGCAACATCTAATAGCAAATCTATCGAATGGGACGAACTTGCATCCATGATAAGACCCAGTTTGGCACCCAAACACCGACATTAAATCCATATCCATCGAAAGTTTCTGACTTTATAAAAAGAGTTGTTTAACTGTTCGTGATACATACTACCAGATGGCTTATTAAAAAAATCTTAGCAAGTGTATAGCTAGTTTGATTTTGCTTCCAGCCCAAATACTTTATGAGTTATAATAAAAAATGTAAAAATCGATTTTTGTATTAGGCTGAGTCAAGGGACATATACCCTAGTTAAATATCGTATTTGCTGCCAACGTTAGTTGATTTCAGCCCACCGTTTACCAAAACGGATCCAACTGCAATCCCAAACATTTTATCCAAAATCGCAGTAATTTCTCGTGAAAGTGCAGAAGTGTTCTCGGCTTCCAATAAAGCGAGTACCTCGCCAACATAATCCTATCCATTTCCTACTTGACCTGCCTTATTTTGGAATCACCAGTTTTTACACATTGAGGATGTATGCTAGTCCCAAGCATCATTTTTTGGTTCTCTTTGTAATAACAGCTGATTTGGCAATAATAGAGTAGCAACCTTCCCAAGCAACACACAAGTTTTATAGCGGTTGAAAATACTTTAATATGACCAGATTTGGTTGTATACAAGTTCACTCAACCTTAAATCATGAAAATGTGTTACTCCTGCTCATACTAAACGATTATTTGTTCTCCTGACTCAAACCAAAAAGCTGGTGTTGATACCATAACGAAGATAGAAATTGGACAACGGAATGCTACGATTGAACTACATTCCATTCAGGGTGTTGTTTGCTCGTAGATTTATCAACGAATTCAATTTAAAATGCATCTGCTGCCACGTTATTCACAAAACAGAATATCTATAAGGAGAATCAATCATAAAAGATAGTCCCATTTCAAAATGTATCCTCGTAAACATGTAACAACCAACGCAGACATAAACTATGGCTTACCGTCCTTGATAGTAAATTGGATAGCGACCTTCTGAAATTAGTTCCGCTCTTCTATCTAGCTGAGAAATATCAAGCTGCTCCAAAACAACAACCCCATTATCCGCACCCGCCGCAACAAACCTCACTCTCAAAAGGAACAACTTCCCAGCCAACCAAGCCAGACAAAGCCCAAAACGCCAATCATTCCTATTGATTTTCGATTGCTGCCAAAAGAAAGTCAACACAGCCAAAACAACAATCACGCGTAAGATCTGGCATCTATCTCGACCGGTGCGGTGCGCCGCCTTATTGTCGTTTTGCGTTTTGTACCAGGAAGTAAACTGACCAAACTTGTCAAGTCAAGGCTTATCTTTCACCCGGAGCCGGCCGCACCTTGCTGGCCGCTGCGGCACTTTCGCCTCCTAGCAAGTGGCCCCGTTGCCTCCCAATCCGAAAACCTGTTAACCGGAGTGTTCGAACTTGAGATTCGCCTCTGACCGCCTTCCACCGCTGACCGGTCCGCGGGCGAGCGAGCGAGCGAGCGCCGTTGTTGTTTGGCTCCCTCAGTTTTTGGAGTTTGAAATGTTCATTTTTACCGTCTTATTTTTTTGGATCCGCTTCCAAACCGTTTTACGCATGGTACGGTTAAGTTTCGAGCCGGGGAGTAAAAGTGATGCGGGACTACGCACTGACCGGTCAAACACGACTGAGACAAGTCACGCGCGACGCATCCAGTCGTGGCGAATGGAATTCTTCGAAAGGTAAAATATTCGTCTGAGATGGTTTTTTGTTTTTCCTTTCGACATCGTTCGGCGGTATGGAAATCAAAAATCCACGCCTTGTCACTACAATGGGATATTTTCCGGTTTTCGGCTGCGACAACTTTCGATTTTCGGCTGATAAGTATGTTTGTTTATCTCGGATTATTTGTGGCCGAGAGGGGAGATTGGAAATTGAACCTCAGCTGCTAATCATATTAAAATGTTTGATGCAGCTGTAAATATTGAATTAGGTTGAGTTTACTTTGCTGTTTGTGTGATTGATGAATATCTGTGAGTGGTTGTTTACGCCAAATGATGAACAGAAATACATCAGCACTAATAATTAACAACCATGAAAAACACACCTCCAAACTGCGCTTGTAAACCCGATTTGAACCAGTGAACTTAATTTTCATTCACTGCTCATAGCTCCCCGTCCCATCCAACAGCATGTAATAGAAGCATTCGCAGGAAATGTGCAACTCTTCATTTCCGAAATTTTCCCATCCAAGTCACGTCCACGACCATGATGGAGCATTCCATCGCTCGCTTGTTCATATCTCAATTAGTTCCAAAAACTTGGCAATTAGTGCACGCGTTTGCACTCCTCCCCTACATCCACCCACTCGAAGTCGCTGTTCCGCCATCATCATCATCATCATCCTCGCTCTCTCTCTCCCTTGATGGATTCCGAAATCTCGCCGCCACTGATTTTGTCCCGCCAACCCCGTCATAACATTTTCATTAACATGTGTTTGCTAGTTGGTTTTGTTTTGACAATCACCAGTATCATCACCGGAGAGTTCCGGAACACGTGGCGCGCGAGAGGTCTGTGATGAATGCTGCAATTTATGGTGAACCTTTTACGAAATTGCGCGGTGTCGAAAAAAAAAATCACGATTGCGCTCTTAATTATAGGACAGGAAGGATGTGAGGTACCTACCTAGTTACAGATTGTTTTTAGAAAAGGTGCTCCTTTGGCAGAAGGTCCCAACCTAGCTGAAGCATGGAGGATGGTACTGTGCACTGCTCGATGCTCGATGTTATTTTCGCGGTGATTACTGGCATTTTTTTTTTCGTCCGATAGTTTGTTTTTGTTTTGTTTTATTTCGTAATTTGTTGGTTTTTATTTGGCATAAGTGGTGCAACGTAACGCGAGAATTGCACGCTGCTGGTCAAGTATGTATGTTCGTTCGTACTTGTGCATCTGCTGGAAGTCGCTCGGCGGTGAAATTCGGTGCTGATTTATTTCGTAAATTAAGTTTCGGTTCCAGCCTTGCATTTTGATTCAACTTTGTATGCTGCTGATGCTTTATGGTGATGTTCGACAAAGTAAAGAGCCGCCAGTGATGATCGGTGATGCGATTACTTTTCCGCATGGTAGTTGCAAAAACAAGCAGTTCATTTGCTTTTAGGTGGCTAAATGGGTTTTCATCACCATTACGTGACGCGTGAACCGAATTTATCGTACTGATTAATCTCAATTCGGTGCATTCGGCATTGGCAAGCGTCATGTGCGTATTTATATTATAGAACAGTGCTCTACTCATTGAATGTACATCGATCAAGGGATATGCAGCTGCGAAGCAAAGACTAAAGTGTTCGTGACGTCTTAGACGATGAACTCGAAGCTGTACAGGAAAAATGCCTCAAAAACCACGTACTACCTTTCATTAAAGCCCATAAAGGTCCCGTGAAGTTTTGGCCAGATTTGGTGAGTTGTCATTACAGCCGGGAAGTCATCCAGTGGAACCGCGATGATAACGTAGATTTCATCGATAAAAAAAATCCACCCTACTGCTCGCAGTTCCGGCCCTTCGAGAGCTTTTGGGTAATAATGAAGCGGACGCTTAAAAAAAAGGAAAAACGGCTCGGGACGTGACTCATATGACCAAAATGTGGAACAAATGTGCCAAAGAGGTTGACTTTGGATGTGTGCAGCGTTTGATGGGAGTAATAAATAAAAAAGTGCAAACGAATTAAAATGCTTTGTGTTGATTTTTTTCACTTAAAGTACTGTGAATTACCTTTGTTTGTATGTATCAAACTTATTTGTACGCCAATCCGTTACCGAGATACAGATGATTTTATTATTCCGGATTCTAAATGGACATAGCTTTAGAATATCTCGCTAGTTGCAGATAATATTGATGAGTGCCCTCTTTAGCAGTAAAATACCCAACGACAACATCTGAGAATTGTTTCCACAATATTTTGCCAAATTGAAAAAATTGGGACAGTTTCAAAAAAGTTCTTCTTGGGTCTTCTAAGGTAACATGTTTTATTTTTGGCTCTGCGATTTCGACTCCATGAATAATGTATTGGCTACTATTACTTGGCAACAGACTTTAGAGGGTGATTCCGTCGATGCTATTTCTCACCAATGTTACGACAAACTGTATGAAACTCTCTATGCGCGAGTTCTTCTCCGACGGCGGATTACAAGGCCAACTTCTGAGCAACCCTGGTGGAATCCAACATTACGTAATCTGCGGAATATGCTACGAAAGTCGTGAAAACGACATCTCATTGCCAGAACCAACGAAACTAAAAATAATCTCCGGTTAATCGAAACGAGGTACAACGTACTACTAAAGTCCAGTTATGAAGTTTGGTGGATTCTCTCTTACTTGACCGACCGTCAGTCCTTTGTTACGGTAAATTCCGCACGCCCGAGAACTTTCGCAGTTACGTCAGAAGTACCGCAAGCAAGTGTGCTTGGCCCAATGCTCTTTGTTCTATTCGTTAATGATCTGTGCCCTCGTAATTCATCGTTCAAGCAAATGTTTGCAGATGATCTGAAAATTTTTAGAGTCATTATGTCTGCACTTGACTGTCTTGTCCTTCAAAACGATATTAACTAACTACTGCTGTGGTGTAACGATAACGGTATGAGAGTCAACATAGCCAAATTTAAGGTGATATCGTTCTCCCGTCGTACAAAGACCATCACGCATCAATACACAGATGGTGCGGTTCCACTAGAGCGAGTCGCATCTATTTGCGATCTAGGTGTTACAATTGACTCCAAGTTAAAATTCAACAAACACGTCGCGCTGGTTAGGGCTGAAGCCTCCATGGTTCTTGGATTCATTCGACGTCACACTTGGAACTTCACAGATATCTACGCAGAAAAGACATTATTCTGTATCTTAGTCCGTAGTATACTGGAAAACGCGGCCGCTGTATGGTCACCATATCACGCATCAGTAATCATCAGAGTCGAACGAACTCAAAAGCTCTTCATCAGATTCTCGCTACGGGATCTTCCATGGAACGACCCGTTAAATCTGCCCGACTAGACCGCACGATGTATGCTGATTGGATTGCAAACCTTACGAGACAGGCGCACAATCATTCAGCAACTGGTTGTCTACGACCTGTTACGCGGCAATATAGACTGTCCGGAACTTTTACGCTATGTCCTCCTTCACTTCCCACCCCGACAATTGAGAGGCGCACAACTAGTCGCTGTACCTGCTCACCGGACCAGTTACGGCTTCAACAATCCACTTGACGCCTGCCTGCGAGCGTTCAACGATACCAATGAACATTTCGACTTTAAAATTAGCAAAAATGTTTTTAAAAATAGGATTAAGAATAGTAGGTAGAGTAGTCGGTACGATTTTTAGTCGAAGACGAAGAACAATAACCCATGGGTTAATCACAGAACATGATGGAAGACTCTGAGCCCTCCGACACAGTCGAGCCCTGCCGGTTTTCCTGTTCTACATTTTGTTCCGGCCATCCAAGTCGTTCTGTTCTTGTGTTTGGAATCGGTGCCAGGGTCTACCAACTTGCTCGCTCAGGCAAGTATGACTACTATATAGTTCCTCCATAGTCACAGAAATAGTAAGCGCGACATATCGGGCCGTCAATCAGATCCACTACAATCTTCGATGATAGAGACGGCACACAGCATGTTAGAATCAGATCCAATTTGCAGCACTCATGATGTCTCCAGTCTGTGTCCATCCAATCTTCTACGATCTCCAACAACAGAACGTTCATCACAAAGCATGATGGAAGCCCTAAGCCATCTGACACAGTTGAGTCTCCATCGCCGTTCATCTCCTGCTGATTGTTCCGGCCATCCAAGACGTTCCGTTCCTGTGTTCGAAGTAGGTGAGGGGTCTTCCAACTTGCTCGCTCAGGCAAGTATAATGACACTGGAGTATTATCGGGCCCTGAATTCTGTTCTGTTTATAGCCACGACATCCCATTAGATTGTGTCGATCAGCACCGCCATCAATCTCCGTCATCACAAGCAACGCCGATGAACAACTTATTCGAACTAACTAACTTATTAGAACAACTAGTTCGAACTAAAATTGACGTCCTGTTCCTTGCTTCTACTGGTTGTGAGAAACTGGGCTCGACGATAGCATCAATTCCGTTCAGCCTTTCGGATCAGGTTCCAATGTCTTTCGCTGCGACCATAATTCATTCAACACTGACAAAACTTGTTTTTGTGGTGTGTTGATTGCAGTAGCGCAGGATAACCCTAGCTCGCATGTAAATGTCGACCAAGGCAGTAAGTTGGAACAAATTTGTGTTTTCACGAAAATCTGGCTGTTGCATCATAGAAGCTCATATCGCATCCGTAAAAGAGCTGTGCGAAACAACCGGCCGAGTTTTGGTATGTGGTGATTACAATCAACCCCGACTACAATGGTTATCCGTAGGTAGCTAGATCTGCCTTGCTGAAATATGTTCGATGAATGCTGCTAGAACGGTTTTTCTGGATGGGATGGATTTCTTTAATCTAAGCCAACGCAATTTAGTTCAGAACGAACTTGGTCGCACGCTAGATTTAGTGTTCTATAATGATGAAGACGATGTGGAAATCGATGAGTCTGCTGAGGCACTGTTGCTGATCGACACGCACCACCCTCCTCTTGTTCTGACATTACCTTCCCCGCTGCAATTACCGATTCTCCCTAAACACACTGTGGATAATGAAGTTAGACCTCTCGATTATCGGAAAATTGATTATGCTTTGCTTATACAGTTTCTTTATAATCTGGATTGGAACAACATTCTTGAAAGCACGGACGTTGATGAAATGTCCGAACAATTTTGTGGTGATGTTGTTTTGAGAAGGATAATTTCTCATCACCATGAGGCTCTAGGAGTAGACAGCAATTTTTGCTAGAACAAAGTTATTAAGAGAAGGTATTGATAGTTCCGTTAGCTCACGGCAGGCGGTGAAAATTGAATAGAAGTAGTTTGAAAATTGAGCGGAGGGCATTGTGAGGTAGTATTTCGAAACAACAACACAAATTTTTACCAAGCATCCCCATGCGGGGTAGGTCAAGGCATGATCGAA
>JASCZW010021586.1:0-10416 GCA_034211315.2 Aedes japonicus
CAGTGAAGAAGAGAGGCCGTACGCCACAGTTTGGAGTTCATATATCCGGACAGGTTCAGTAGGTAGAAAATTACGGTCTCGCGCGTTTCGGGAAAAAGTGTCCAAATTTCCGCCGAGGGCCAAAAACGGGCTGATCCGTCGAAAAATTCGATGGCGAACTATGTTCATGTTTTCCGACGCGGTTAGGTACCGCTGAACAGTGACCATAGAGTGTGCAAGAATGTGCCGATTGCGAAAAGTAGTATTGTTTATTTGTTCAGGCGGTTGAAGTAAACAGTGGTGATGAGCGCACGCCTGTAGTAGTGTCTGTTTTAGAATGTGGATAATGAAAAAAAAGATTCTTCTTGAAAAGCTGGCAGTCAGGAAAGGATAAGAAGGGCGGATAAAGTTGCCAAGAGCGACGGCGTCGGCGACTTGCTCGTTTCAACAAACCCCATTGGATATCGTATGAATATTAGGTAACCGATTAGAATACAGCTAAGTAATCATTATATATTTTAAAACCGAACAATTACAGCTCCCGTACAGTCTCAAAACACTGTCAGATCCGCCACCTTTCCAACTTAATGTGAAGCGGCACGTCTTGCTATATTTTATGAGTTTCGCCTTCCCATTTGATTCGTCTCGTGGCTTTGAGGTTCCATTTTGGTGTTTCTAGTCAATCTATATTGTGGGAAATGTGTATTCATAAGTGTGCTCACATATTAATGTTTTGAAAATTCATATCTTCTATGGAGGATGATATTTGTATCTCTGCGATAATGGGTGGTAAAGTTAGCATTGTGCCGTTACCCTTAATCCATCTTTTTTTTGCTTGCTCATGCGCTTCACATTCGACTTACAATGGTCAACTTCACCTCTGCCATCTATACCGGATCTGGCGTCTTCTGTGGTTCCATGTTTTTGGCCAGTGATGCTATTAGCAGTGAAAATCCTCTGATAATTTCTATTCCACCTCCACGCTAGACCATTACTAGACCTAAAGGATCACTAGGTCAATTGAGGATACACAATTTCTGTTGGGGCTGCAACTGCGCGGGTCGATGAAAGGTGCTCGCGCTCTCAGCGGGAACCGAGCCGGGTAGGAGCAAGAACCATTGCGTTCCTTCCCAGGAGGGCAACGGGCCCGGACACTTAAGCTAGCTTGGCTAGCCAAGCCTACTAGCTTGGCTAGCAGGAACCAGTTTTTACTCGATGAGCCTTGAAAAAGGCTTTCTCAAAACAAACGTGACCAGATGTTTCTGAAATCCAAGCATTAGATCCTGTAGTTTATCTTGTATGACTGGTCCTGTGAGTAGCGCATTGTTGAGTGAATGATTAGTGAAGGTCTTCTGAACTCTCAGAGACCACACGCACTTTGGTAGTCGTGCTAGATTTTTTGAAAACAGGATGATGCGGTAGATAGCAAACTGTGCGTTTCTCTTTCCCGATGTTCTGAGCTATATCAACGACTTCATGTGTCCCAAATCCAAATATTCTTGCATGCAATGAGTTTCACAATCTTCTCTCTCTTGGAACCGTGGTATTTTTACACAGCTCTTCAATAGCCCAGAGCATTCCAATGTTCTTGTTCAGCAGTTCCATTATCATCAAATGACAACTGAATCCAAACGTGTTGACGAACACTGGAATTTTGCCTTAGAAAGATTACGAGCCTAAGACCAGTGCTGTGCATTTTCATGACGGTTTTAAGACTATGACCATCATCTTCTCATGATCAATAGAACTCACGAGTGATGGTCAAATACTGTGTCACTCACAAACAGGTTGATCTCATGTGGCCGTTTGTAACAAAGCCTTCATGACTGCTGGAGAATGTGATATGAAGAAAGTAGAAAAATCAATCTCTCACTAATTATATCTGAGAACGATATGCAAGACTAATTATTTTCAGCATAATATGTGTTAACCTCTGGCAATTATTGTCCAATTCTAATTCTTTTGGTTAGATACGTTAGATACAAAAACTCACCCGTTTCATGGATATTATCGGCAATGTCCGTTTGGATTTATCCAACTCCCGGAAATCCGGGTTTTCGGAGCTGTGTCCGGTAAAGAGACACTATTTGGGAATTTCAATTAATTCCTACAAGCTATTCTATTGTGCATCATATGTTGACTTGTTCCTGGAACGGCCATTTTGTAACAGGTTCCCGTGAAGTCTCCAATGGCCATGAACATATTTAGAAGGCAATTCAAAATTCATAATCCAGAGAACCCAGACGACTTTTTTTCAAAGGTTCCCGTCGGGTCTAGAGTGGCGATTAATACAACTAGCCACAAAACATTCAGAAATATCATACTGAAGAAATTTAATGAATTTTGAAACCCATATTGTCAGGTTATTCCTTCTGAAAATATTCATTGCTACGGGCTACGGGAACCTGTTCCGAAATGGTAGGTCCGAGGACAAATCATCCGAGGATAAATCATCACTAAACGTTTGAAATGTTCTCATGGCGAAATTTTATGAATTTTGATACCCATATTTCCAGGGTTTCCTTCTCAATATTTTCATGACCACTCGACGCTAAACGGGAGTCTGTTCCGGAATTACCGGCCCGAGAATAAATCAATAGATGGCAACAATCCGTTGAGAAATAGCCTTCTGGAGAAATTTCCTGAATTTTGAAACCCATATTGCCAGGATTGATTTGAGGATGTTAATGGCCACTCGAAGCCCCACGGGAACCTGACAGGTCTGAAAACAAATTATCAGATGTCCACTAAATGTTGTGAAACATCCTACTGGCAAAATTTCATGAATTTTACTGCCCGTATTCCCAAGGTTTTCTTCTGAAAATGTTCATGATCACTCGAGGCACACGAAAACCTGTTTCAGAATGCCCGCTCTGGGGACAAATCGGCTTATGGCTTGCAATGAATAGACATATTTTTTAAGAAAGAATTTTGCCAAAGATTTTGACATCCATTCCCAGAAATTCACTTGATATTCCCAAATAGTGCCTCCGTACCGCACTACAGCCCCGCAAATCTAGAATTCCGGGAACCAAATGAATTCAAATGGTCACGGTGCCAAAAGAATTAAAAGCGGTCAATAATTGCCAGAGTTCCATTTGAATTTGGTGGATACCCGGGTACCCTGTCGAATAGCTAAAAGAAAAAAAATCGAGGTTCCGCCTTCGGCCCCCTTGCTACTTTACAAAATGTTTTTATTCAAAAAATTGGCCTTCCGTTGTAAGCGTAAAAACTGAAAAGATACCTGGGTACCCAGTTAAACACATAAGGGTTAAAGAGGGAAAAAACAACCACTGAACCTTCAATCATGGGACATATCGCCACTGACGGCGTAATATCTGCTGATTTTGACGGTGGAAACAGCGATGACCATTAAGATCGTCTGTATACTAGAGAAGTAAAATGACGGTCAATTTCCATGCCGATATATTTATACATCATGTGCACATAACACTTGTACAAGATATAGAAACTGAGTGAGAAACGCGAGAGAAAAATATCTCTCGGATGTTATTTCATGTTGATGAGAAGTTTAAGAGAGTGACAGGCTCTTCTGTTGATTTGATTGTCAATTGCAGGAATCTCATTTGTCAATTCTAACGCTGTTAGTACCGTGATGGAGCTCAGCACTACCTAAGACTATGTCATTTGGTCCAGAATAGAAGAATCGAGGATCCGCCTGATACTCACAAGGAGAGGAGATGTGAGAGGCTTGTCGCCCGTGACGTGTACCATAAATAAGAAATTAATTGGTATTGAGAAGTTCCGCTCATCTCTATCCTCTTCTACGTGACAGTTTCACCGTCATCAGGTTAGTCTGTACTTCTAATAGTGCTATTGTGAGATGTGTCCTTTTCCATTTATCCTAAACCTTCAGCACGACCGTAAGCAAAAAAATACGTGCGAATTAGTTACACTCGTCACGAAATAGTTGCGTCCGAACTTGACTTGAGGTCACTAGAGTTCGACGCACCATCAGTATTTGAAGGAGCAAAATAAAGCACGACCAAAACAGTCTCGGACGTTGCAGAGGAATCAGAACCAGGGAATCTCGGATGAAATAGAGTGTGGTGCTTTCTGGTCAACTAGTTGATAGCACAAATAGTTCTAGAGGGTTTGAGCTGTTTAGTGTAGTCTAGAATACCTGTAACTAGAAATTAGAAGAACAATTAGTATTCTCCATTTAATTCCAACTACCTTTGCTTATCTTCGACAGATACGCGTATTTCGTCTACAATGTGCAGACTTCTTCAGTGTTTCGTACTAATAACTCGACTTGGTCGACAAGTCGAGTTATTAGTACGAGACACTGAAGAAGTCTGCACATTGTAGACGAAATACGCGTATCTGTCGAAGATAAGCAAAGGTAGTTGGAATTAAATGGAGAATACTAATTTTTCTTCTAATTTCTAGTTACAAATAGTTCGCCTGAGAAGTTTATTGCCAGTTTCAGCAGTTTACTCAACGGGTTTTTGCCACCTTTCTATATCACAAAGGTAAATATAAACTTAGTTAACGTAACAAATTTTATCATGACTTTTTCATCCTTGGCACAAAAAAGTTACCTTTTTGAGCTGAAATCAAATCTTATGTCGAATGAAGCGATTGTTTAAACAGATTTGGTTGAGAACTACAAAATAGATGAATAGCTGAGATGAATGGCTACGAGAAAGAGCAGTTCATCGAAAATTGTTAGCCGAGCTGTTAGCACACATAGCAGTCGTTTGTGCTAACTTTTGCGCAAGTTGTTCGAAAACACTTCCCAGATAGAGCCGAGTACAACTGTAGTACGATTGAAGTAGCGAAGTACGTTATCAAACTTCAATCGTACGTCGCATCCTAGTACAATGTTACAAAAAATTCACGTCAGGTGTTACAACCGAGTGACTTGAAATATCAAATAGCAAATCATGCGTAAGTATCGATATTGGAAAATCGATTCATATTTGACCATTAGAATCGATTCTCCGATTTTATCGATAGCAAAATATCGATTTGTTTTAGTATCGATACTTTTTCAATCGTACATGAAAAATGAGTTGAACATCTCTTTTATGTAGTATTTATTATTTAGGGATACATCACTTATTAAAAAGTCAGATTTAAAACAATAACAACAAAACAAATCAGATAATTCCGGTTATCAGTTCAAAATGTTCGGTTATTGATACAGTTATTCCAGTATACTTCTGGAAGTGAACTGGAAAACGACAGTTTAGCCATGCGTGAAGAATTCAACCTGTCCCTTTTAACTTTAACTTCCCCTGTCCCCGTACCATTTGATCGTGAAAATCCCAAAGGCTTCCAGTTGGAACTATTTTTTTTTCAAGGTATCAAATGGAAAAATCGAAAAAAAAGTATCGACGCATTCGATTTTTTTATGCTTCTAGTATCGATTCATAAAATCGAAAAACCGAAACCGAAATATCGATCTTTTGATTTTCGATACGATATCGCCCATCGCCAATCAGCCTACCGTTCTATCCTTAAGTCACGAACGCAATAAAATACATACTCAAACGACAAGGAATACACATAGTTAACAAAAGCGTAAACACTTCAAGCGACGTTCTATGCAATTTGAAGGACAAGGATCCACTGAACCAAAATTCGGGGATTAACCAAATTCCCTGCCAGGACTGCTCCTCTGTGTACATCGTATAAACCCGCTGCAAAGTAAAGGTTCGCTCAAAAGAACACAAAAACGCTGTTGATAAACGGAAACTGAATGAATCAGCAGCCGCGGTACATGTGACGGGTATTGACCATCATATTGACTGGAAAAATGCAAAATTAATTAAAACAGTAAGGAAACCGTCACACCTAAAACGCATGGAAATCGACTTTTATCTCATTGGTGACCGCCGATAACGACACCATCAGATCGATACAAAGGCGCATAATGGTAGGCAATCGTGCGACCTTTGGACTCCAGAGGTCGCCAAGGTCGTCGAACTAGAAAGTTGTTCATCTACAAGACATTAATTAGACTGGTAGTCTTCTACGGCCTCGAAACATGCACAATGTTCGTGGACAATCAACGCGGCCTACGATCTACGGTGGAGTGTAGATGGGATGGTGAATGAACCTCTAATTACATCAGTTGTTGGGAGCATCTTCCATCGCTAAAATCGGTCGACCCGGGTGGGCTGGGTATGTAGTAAGAATGTCGGACGACAGCCCACTTAAAATGATTCTCGATAGCGATTCGACGGGCACAAGAAGAAGAGGTGAATCGGTCAAGTAGTTTCAAGGTGATCTATGGATCCTTCGCGACTGCGAGGTTGGTGAAGTGCAGACATGGGTTGAAGAGAATGGAAATAACTACCGCAGGGACCACCCCGGCCTTGGCATGATTGATAGGGTAAATATAAGCGTGTGTTGAAATTAGTTTTGAACAAAATAGCCTTAAAGTTATAGTAATTCAGTTCAAAGTTTCACCGAAATTTCACCTGTTAAGACATCGCACAGTGGGCAAGAACTGATGAAAACGAAGGAAAAAATATGTAAAGTTTGTTGCTTTTAAACAAGGCCATTACCGCTTTGAAATTGTTTGGGGAATCGAATGAAACTGGTTTCAATCACCGCACGGATATGGTTGTAGAGTTATAGAGCTTTATTTTACCCCACTTCCGCTAATATTCTTGAATAATTTATAGACATTTTTTTCACGGAGAGACTGAAGATCAACAAAATAGCGCTAAACCCATGTGAAATTTCCTGGAAAATCGAAAAGAAGCTGGTTCAACTTCCACACGGCTCTGTGAACGAAGATATAGCTGGTTTTACCCCACTTTCCCTTATATTATTGAATAATTTATAGATATCTTTGCACGGAGTCGCTCAAGATCAACAAAATAGAGCCGTGTCGTAGTTGAAACAGCTTCTATTCGATTTTTCAGGAAATTTTACATGGGTTTAGCGTTATTTTGTTGATCTTGAGCCTCTCTGTGCAAAGATGTCTATAAATCATTAAAGAATATTAGGGAAAGTGGGGTAAAATCAGCCATAGCATCGTTCACAGAGTCGTGCGGTGGTTTAAACAACCTATATTCGATTTTCCAGGAAAATTTACATGGGATAAACTTTATTTGGTTGATCTTGAGCCACTCTGAGCAAAGATGTCTATAAATTATTCAAGTATATAAGGGGAAGTTGGGTAAAATAGACACTTTAACTCCACAACCATATCCGTGCGGTGATTGAAACCAGTTCCATTCGATTTACCAGACAATTTCCAAACAGAAATGCGCTTAAAAGCGAAAAAAGTTCCAAATTCTTTCCTTAGTTTTCATCAGTTCTTGCCCACTGTGCATCGGTTAAAAATTACCGCAAACGAAGATAATTTCCAAGCAAGTAGCATGTTATGCCCCATTTCAAAACCACGGTTGAAATCGTGGTTTCAACAGCACTCTTAAAATAAACTAAACTAAAAGAACATTACGCTCTTGGGATGTCTGTCGAAGAGCGCTGGAAAAGAAGATAAGAGCTGACAGCGGAAATCTTCAAACATAAACAATCCGACTAACCGACCCGTTAAATCCGTACGCAAACAGTCGCTGCTCCACTCCGCTGTTCATCGCACTGGAAAACAAGAGAGCAGTTTTTTTTCAGAGTCGAGCAGCCAAAAACGGGGGATTTTATGATGGAAACATGGATTAATGGCGTCTATCGTCGTATTGAAGGTTCTAAATAAAGAAACGATTTTTTCTTCTTCTTAATGACCCACCTAACCGAATGCTTCGCGTGGTGCGTAAATGTATAATGGCTTCAATTATCGCCCATTTGCGCTGCTCCTGCGAACCGGAATAAAGTGTGGCCTTCCGCCTTCTTATATGTTCGTATAAACAACGTCTCTAGTGCATCATTTTTTAATTGTTGTGCGATTATAGCTCAAGAAGAAAAAAGCTAGTGGCTCTAAGGTGGGACAGGAATTTTTCGGTGTTAACTCCGGTGTCTTCTCGGAAACTTTCTCGCGCGCGTTTGTCTGCAAATTGCCTACGGGCAGGTGTTAATTGGTACGCGAATGAGTCATCCCATCTCCGGTGAAACCCGGTCTGGTCTAGTTGAATTTGGTGTTTCGTTCGGTTCGGAAGCTGAAATCTATTTTCGAAGCCGGCAGAAGTGCGCGTGTCCTTTTTGGGTTTGTTTTGAATTTGATGAAATTGATGAAGAGAGGATTGAAATATTTGGATCAACAGGTTGTTTGTTTGTTTTGCAAGGGTGTTAATTTGATGGGAAAGTTGTTGGCACAGCTGGAAAATTGACGACGTGAATCAAAGAAGGAGTGTGCACACATGTAAGGGAACGAAAATTTACATAAACGTCTATTTATTCTAGCATGCCGACTTTGCACCTCGCCATTATCAGGCGGGGGAAACAGTGTTCAATTTACCGCAATCGTGCTCAGCTGAATTGAATAATACGAAAGCTTCAAGTACCTAACTGCTTTGCTTCGGTTCGATGGCGTAAGAAAACCGAAAATTACGCTCTTCACCCGCCCCGCGGCACGCAGCATAAGTGCTATCTTCTCCAAGAGTAATTTCTCGGCTCGTCGCGCACAAATTCGCACCCAATCTTCCCTTCAAGACGGTGAGAGTGAGCAGTACGCATAATTTCCTCCACACCCTTCCGAAACGGCACTCCCATCCCATTCGAAGTAATGAAGGCAAATCTGTTGAATGCGTAGGTAGATCGACAAGATTTTGCCAATTGTTGGTCTTCCTCGTCACACTTCAAGTTCTCCGAGACGTGGAATGCTGGGAGGCAACCTAATTCGAATATAAATGAGATTTGTAAATTGCGCATTTCTTTTCCTTCGCTGCCGTTCTACATACATGTGCCTTACGTGGAAGGATGCAGAAAATCCCGACACATTCAGTGGTCTGTCGCAGTTCATCATGTCCGAATGAGATTTCTCATCTGAATTGCATTAAAATGAGAGAGCTGTACACCAGTGGGATGGTGACTATCTTGATGACACTCGGTGTATGGCTTCCTTGATAGTTATCAGGGAACCACAGTTTTCCGAAGAAGCCACGCATTTCTGGTTTCAGAAAGCCCATTAGAGCAGTTCCAGGCGAAACTGGCCATAAAATGTCGAAATTTGACGCGACTTGCTTTGGATTTGGACGCAATTTCGCAAACGTATTCAGTATTACAGAATACGTGATTTGACGTAATTATATATTGTTGATGTATACGTATATTGTTTGGGCTCAAGAGTAACTTTTGAGAAGGGCTTATGTATTTCTGATACAACAGTTTTAAGAAAACAGTATTCGAAAATCGTTCGTTTTAGAGAACAAGTGTCCTTGAAAAAATGGTATGGAATCAGAATGTCCATAAAAAAATATACACTGAAAAAATATGACATGACAAAAATATAATTAAAAATTAAAATTCTCAATCCACCTTTTTTTTATAAATTTCTATGGTTAAATTTGGACAGGGACGAGGGGAAGAATAACATCGACAAAAAATGGATACAACAGTTTTCCTAGTAGCAACTTTTGGAAAATTTTCATAAAATTTATCTTTGTTTATCAAACATACCAATGCCAAAATATGATTCTATATCAAATTTCTAATCGAAAAATGCATAACAATGATCTCCCTAAAGGTAACCGTTTTCGAGATATTTTGAATTTAATTTCATGAGTGGCTTGTTTTTGAGTTTTTTCTTCGTTTTATTTATCAATTCCTCCTCAGGTTCCGCGACAAAATTGTTGGAGTAGATCTTACGCTTCAGGTTGACCCAGAAATTCTCGATGGGACGCAGCTGGGGTACGTTGGGTGGGTTCGCTGATTTGGGTTCCTCGTCGATATTCAGCCGCTCCATCTTCTCCAACGATCGCTTCGAGTAGTGGGCCGACGTCAGATCCGGCCAGAATACCGCGTCTTCGCCCTTATGGTATTTCTTTATGAACGACGCAACTTTCGGCAGGCATTTCATGCTATAAATTTCATTGATCACGGCCAGTCCGGAGCGAAAGAAGAGCGGCTTTGACATCCCCTTCTCGCTGATTGTCAGCCACAGCAGCACCTTCCTGAGGAACTTGGTTTGTGTAATGAACTTCACCTCGGAGCTCACTTTCTTCGTGGGGGAAGTAAAATACGAAGGGCCTTGCCACTGCCAGTCGTTGCCATCCAGGGAGAGATAGGTCTCGTCGTCCATCACCATCGCCACGTCGCGATTCGCCGGGAAATTCGAGTTGACCATCTTATTCAGCCGCTGCCGCTGCGTCATTGGCTGGAGATCTGAAACCAATGGACGCGACTTCCCCTTCCTGCCATGTATGTTCATGTTCGCCATGTACTTTTTCACTGTTTGGCCGGTCGAACCGACCTCCCGGCTAAGCGCACGCAGCGATGTAGCCACTTTTCCCTTGGTCTTCCTCTTCCAGCATGCTTTGGAGCTTCTTGTCGCTTAGGGTC
>JASCZW010021587.1:0-10419 GCA_034211315.2 Aedes japonicus
TATCAGATAGGAGCATTTCAAAATCAGCATTGATAGATAAAGATGGGTTTGGTATGGTTAACAATATAATTGCCAGTGAAGAAAAATCAGAGTCAGGAATAGAAGACCAAACGGCAACGACTAGAAGAAGAAAGCTTAAGAAACAAGTTGACTGCCACAAACAAAGTTTAAACGATTAATAGAGCAAGGAAAAGAAATCTGACTATTTTTCCATGTACCATAACTTGAAGCAATGCCATTAGGCACTTGAAACATCAACACAATTATGTTACTGGCACTCAAACAGCACCAATAGAATAACTAATTTTGGTTCGACTACTCATAAAATTTTGTTTTAAGTCATTTTAGGTAATACTACGAACGCCCACAGAAGAGAACACCCATACAAAATACTCCTAACAAGGGGACAGGGAATTCAACAAACAAAAATGGCGAGTCTATGGCAAAGGGAACAACACAATCCCAGATGAGTGAGTCTTATAGTGGAACAGCGATAAATAGTGAGACCTAACCAGTTTTAACATTTATATACAATATCCACATGAAAATGGTCATATTTACATGCTGGGCTCATTCTTTATGAAAGTAACCTAAGAATGGGCATGACTCTCCAGACATTCTGAAATGGGTTACTGGATCTGAAATAGAGCAAGCACTTTCTAACTCTCGGATTAAAGCTGCGTCCTACAGATTTCTTCCATAAAACCACTGCCGGCCGGTGGGTGTTAGATTGAACACATACACACTTTATAAAATAACTGTTCATATATGAAAATACAGCATGATTTAACAAGAAAACCGTAGACCCAAATCAAGGGACATATTTTTTTACTTTCTTTCCATCTCTAGCCTATCATGGTCATCATAAAGTATGATGTAGGTTTTCCTAAAAAGTTTAATGAAAGTGTACTAGTAAGTGGTTAAATATTCCTAAAATGATACAATATCTAGTAGCTGATAGATCAAAAGTAAAAATTACCTAAGTCATTTAGTGTAGTTTATGTTATTTGATATTTAAAATTGGCTGTAAGATAAACAGTACATAGTTAACAATGCAATGTTTAAAAAAATAAATTAAAAAAATTCTTCAAAGACTGAAACCTAGTAGATAAGACGATGTTGTATCCACGAATCGACCCAAAAAGGTACTTATAGCCTGCCATTACATCCATATTCTTAGAAAGGTAACGTCTTAAGAAAGTTGATTGTTTAATATTTCGTTGTTCAGAACAACAAGTTTCTCATTAGGCATACGTAAGCCATCAAATAACTAGTTGAATGTTTTTGTAGCTCAATTACATTTTGAGTTATTATGAATAATGCAATCGACCGCTGCATATTACGCATAGAGTTTGGACACCTAAAACGGCAATCAAAAAATATTTTACCTTTCAATTTGATAAATTCATTCTAACGTGAATCCACAGCAAATCGTAATCTCTCCTCTGGGTTCGTCCCAATTTTCCACTCCGATCTCCGGAGTGGATTCAACATGCTGAGATATGATTGTTTGTTGGATCATTCGTAAACCAGAACGCACAGCCTGTCGCACTATGGGAAACCCTAAGCCACCTGACCCAGTCGCGCTTGACGTTTGCTGTGATCAAAATGACGTTGTTTCCTGCCTTCAGAGTCGTTCTGGTCCTGCGGTCGGGATTGGTAGTGGGATTTCCCAACTACCACTTCCAGGCAAATAACCTTCTGATAGTATCAATTCTTTGCCTGATCTGCTTCCATGTTCCAGCGAGGCAGCTCCAACACCAATTTCAACATTTCTATTGCTTCTGATCGGAGTGATCATACTAATGAAAATAGCCATCGACCTTGTTCTACACCGGGACGCACACTTGCCTCATGCTCTAAGGAAGTCCTCATCCCTCTCATCGCAGTCGATCAACAGCCGTCCCGGCCCTGCGTTTGAGTTGGGTGATGGGTGCTTCCGAACTTTTACTACAGGCAAGTACTCTGTAAATTCGATCAATTCGTTGCCTGATTCGTTCGTCTTCTAGCCAGCTTCGATCAACGTTTGCAAGCAGGATACCGGGACGCACAATTGCCGCTAGTCTTGAGGAAGCCCCTATTCCGTTCAACGCAGTCAAGCCCTACCTGACAGCGACCAGCAGCCGTCCCGGTCCTGCGGTTGAGTTGGGAGACGGGGTCTTCCAGATTCCAAGTAACGGCAAGTATGGTCAACAAACGGACACTTCCCGCTCTGATGGTATTTCCATTCCCAGTGCTACAAACCTTGAACGTCGGAATTCGAACCTTGTAATCTACTACCAGAATGTTGGCGGAATGAACGGCCTTATTGATGATTATCGGTTAGCGTTCATGGATCATTGCTACGACATTATAGTCTTAACCGAGACATGGCTGGATTCTAGGATTGTTTCCAGTTATGTTTTTGGAGATGGTTACGAAGTTTTCCGCTGTGATCGGAACATAAACAACAGTAGGAAATTGACCGGCGGTGGTGTTCTCGTTGCAGTTAGTGTCAGGTTGAAAGCAAGTGCAGTTGAAGACGATTCCTGGATCACCGTAGAGCAAGTTTGGGTAGCAATTCAGCTTGGAGGCCGTAATCTATTCATTTGTGCGGTGTACATTCCTCCGGATCTAACTCGAGATTTAGACGTAATTGATGCGCACTGCCGATCTGTTTCTGCTATTTCGAATACGGTTGCCCTCCATGATGAAATGATTATTTTGGGAGACTTCAACCTAGCGGGTATTGCATGGACTCCAACTCACAGCGGCTTCCTCCGTCCCGACCATGAACGTTCCTCTTTCCACGCAGGGGCTATTCAGCTTCTGGACAGCTACAGTACCGCAACTCTATCCCAAGTTGATAACGTGGTGAATGAGAATAATCGCTCTCTAGATCCCTGCTTCGTGAGTGGCCGAGATATTGCTCCCGTCATCTCTACAGCTCCCGTGCCTCTAGTTAAGGATGTCTCTCACCATCCTTCTCTAATAGTTGCTGTCGAGGACGTTGTAGCTCGAGACTTCGTCGACACTCCTGCTACTGTGTCATATGACTTCCGTAGAGCCGATTATCGCAGTATTGATGATGTTTTATCTAGTTTGGATTAACAGAGCATTCTTGATTCGACCGACGTTAACATCGCTGCTCAAACCTTTTCCCACGTCTTGGCTAATGTCATTGACAGACACGTTCCAAAAAAGATTGTTCAGACTGACTCTCGGGTCCCTTGGATGATGAACGCTCTTGCTCGCTAAAACGGATTAAAAGGGCGGCTCTTACATGATTCACGAAACACCGCACCATGTCGCTTAAACGCCACTTTAGCAGGCTCAACTACGAGTATAAACGAATCAGTCGTGCGCGTTTTCAACGTTATCTGAGTGGGGTTCAACGGCGTCTCAAATCTCATCCGAAATCTTTTTGGAGCTATGTTAATCAACAACGCAAGGAAGTAGGCTTACCTTTATCCATGTTCTATAATGGAAAAACTGCTGGCACTCAACAGGAAATTTGCGATCTGTTCTCGGTAAAATTTGCTAGTGTTCATGAAGACGAGAGATTAACCAGTCATTCTGTTCACGCTGCCACCGGCAATGTTCCCTTGGCAAATCAAACACTCAGCCTAGTTGATGTGGATTCAGAATCAATCTCGAACGCGGCATTACACCTTAAAACATCGCTTAAGTCCGGACCCGATGGGGTTCCGTCGGTTTTTCTGAAACAGAACATGGCTTGTCTTCTGTATCCACTTTTTCAGATATTCCAGATGTCCCTCTCTAGCGGTACATTTTCTTATTGCTGGCGGACATGTTTCCGACATGTTCAAATGGCGGAGATGTTTCCGGTATATAAAAAAGGAAGCAAGCGGGACGTGAACTACCGAGGAATCACATCGTTAAGCGCTGTATCGAAGCTTTTTGAACTGGTCGTTAAGAACTCACTTTTTACACATTGCAGCAGCTGATTTTCACCAGAGCGTTCCACAACTACAAACCTATTGTGCCTTACGTCGTACATCTCTGATGGTATGATCGCTCGATGCCAAACGGACGTGATCTACACAGATTTAACGGCAGCTTTCGACAAATTGAATCATGATATCGCGATCGCTAAACTTGACAGACTAGGAGTTGGTGGAAATCTTTTAAGATGGTTAGGAAAACGTGACGATCCATCCATAAAAACAAATTTGAAGGTCCATATAAAAAACGTGGCAAGGGGGAGTTATAAAAAGTCAGTTTTTGCATGACGTAATAAATGGACGTTGCTTTATGACTATTTCACGGGTGAACAAAAATAAAAATGAGTAAAATACTATTTTTGAGACATCCGCAGTAAACTTATTAAAGAGTAAATGCAATGACGTTTCCTTAAAGATTGGTAACATTTATCTTCGTTTGGATTTTGCGATTGCAACGATTTCGACGAAAGTTAAATCGAAATAGAAAAAAAAGCTGCAATCGTGATTTTTTCATTAAACGTCATATATGTTGAACATCCCTTCAGACTAGTTATTTGGGGATTTTTTTTATTGTACAAAATGGACCGATGGTTCTCCAATGTATAGAAAATGTTGTACCCATGTAGAGTTTATGGATATAAAGGGCGATACGGTCAAAATTTGGTCAATATCAACTTGACGTATTTCTTTCAATTTTGCATTTAAAAAACCTGAACACCCCTCATTTTGAAGGTGTGTGTGTAGAATGTTGCTCTTATTTTGATTTTGGAATTCACTCTTCAGTTGTCAAAATGCCGTCCAAGCAAGAAGAGCAGCGTATCAAAATTTTGCTCGCGCATCACGAAAATCCGAGCTACTCGCACGCAAAATTGGCAAAATCGCTAAAAGTTGCCAAATCAACCATTACAAATGTAATTAAAGTGTTTGGGGAATGTTTGTCGACAGCCAGGAAGTCTGGATTGGGGGGAAATCGAAAACCGGAAGCCGCTGAGACGACAAAGAGAGTTGCCGGTAGTTTCAAGCGAAACCCTAACCTATCTCTCCGAGATGCCGCAAATAAGCTGGGTGTATCGTCTACAACCGTGCATCGAGCCAAAAAACGAGCCGGAATATCGACTTACCAGAAGGTAGTGACTCCAAATCGCGATGATAAACAAAATACGACGGCCAAAGCGCGATCCGGGGGCTGTACACGACGATGCTGACGAAGTTTGACTGCGTGGAAATGGACGACGAAACCTACGTCAAAGCCGACTACAAGCAGCTTCCGGGACAGGAGTTTTATACGGCAAAAGGAAGGGGAAAGGTAGCAGATATTTTTAAGCACACGAAACTGTCAAAGTTTGCAAAGAAATATCTGGTTTGGCAAGCCATCTGTACCTGTGGCTTGAAAAGCAGCATTTTCATAGCTTCCGGGACTGTCAACCAAGAAATTTACGTGAAAGAGTGTTTGAATAAACGTCTGCTGCCTTTCCTGAAGAAACACGGTTGTTCCGTACTGTTTTGGCCGGATTTGGCATCTTGCCATTACGGTAAAAAGGCCATGGAGTGGTACGCCGCCAACAACGTGCAGGTGGTTCCCAAGGACAAGAACCCTCCCAACACGCCAGAGCTCCGCCCAATTGAGAAATACTGGGCTATTGTCAAGCGGAACCTAAAGAAGACCAAAAAAACTGCTAAGGACGAGCAACAGTTCAAGGCAAACTGGCTTTCTGCGGCGATGAAGGTGAACAAGGTGGCTGTACAAAATATGATGGCAGGGGTCAAGCGTAAGGCCCGGCAATTCGGATTTGGAAAAGCGGAAGCCTAACTGAATATTTTTCCTGAATTTTATACTAACTGAACTTGAAAAAGAAATTTAATTTGGTTTTTTAAATAAACGATTTCACCGATTTACACGCGTTTTCCCTTGACCAAATTTTGACCGTATCACCCTTTATGAACGAAAATAAAATAATAATAAAAAGTGGTGTTAAAAATTTACCCAAAAAAATATCCATAAGTAGTTTTAAACTTTTCCGAAGCATCACCAAATTTAAAAACTCAAAAGTAATGAATCAAGCACAAAAAAAACAAAGTTGCTTAAGAAATGTTCATCAGTATTTTCAAAATAATCTAGGGAAAAGATAAGTCGGAAAAGCTTTACATGGTGAGGAGAACTCGCAAAGGAATGCCGGAAATATTTTTTTGATTATCCAATTTTCCTCAATGTATTTCGGCTGGAATTTTTTTTTTTGGTTTCTCTGAACAACGTTTAAACTATGTATACTTTAGAGACAGTTGTCCAGATTGTATTAAAATTTGCCAAAACCTGCTTAAAAAAATCTTTTTTAACTCGATTTGCTCGCCCTATTTTAAACGGTTTGCTTCATTGTCAGGGACTTCCAGTGTATTACTTGAAAAAGGCTTGTGTTGATATTCACAATAGTGGATCAAAAAAATCACAGAAATGGTTGCTATAGAATGAACAGATACACGGACAAATAATTAATTTGAACAAGCGCGTAAAAGTTCACCTCGTTTAATTCCAAGCCAAAGGAGGCGTAAATAACGAGCTTGCTCGCAATCTTTCATGCGCCATACAACAATGTTTGCAGTCTTTTATACAAAAGGCTAGATTCAGGCGTTATCTGGCTTCTTAAATTTACATGAAATATCCCATTATTGTCTGCCAAATCTAGCATTCTCTCTATGTGCATTAGAGAACGTAAAAAATGAAATGTTTCTCTTTACCGGTGTCCAGAGCTGAAGGAGGACCCGTGTCAAGCCCTATATTCCCACCAAATCATCGTACATTCTGCAAAAATATGTTCCAAATACTGGTTGATCCCATTCCACAAACCAAATAACAGGATCAACTCTCGATCAATAGCATAAATTCCCCTAATAATCGCCCTTCCACTGTCAGCTCAACCGGCTTTTTATTCGAAAAACGTGCTCAACTGCCCCATTACTTCTGTCAGTCCAAAGCTCCGATGCCAATCCAGCTAACCGGTACTGTTCGGCTGCTTGTTTTGTTTGCAGGTCAGTAAAGTATTTTATTACTGCATCGAACAAACTGCCGCTCCGGAAGAAACTCTCCACCGGCAGCCCCACGATCGCCATTTATGATAGCACACGCGCCCCCTTCGGAACATTGTTTTCGTGCCTCGGTGCACTGTCGTCGTTGTCTGCCGTTGATTTCCGTTTTCGGGTTGAGTTGCAACATCTTCAGACCACCCAGCGAAGACTCGCGTTCGATTGTGCAATGTTCCGTGACGGCTCGTTACACCGCGTGAAAATAATTTATTAATGACATCCAGAAGCGCTTTCTTCGGCAAGGCATTTAGCGCTTCCGCGAATGTGACAAGCTGTGCATCGGAATGGGAAGATTAGTCAAATTAACCTCAACAGTTAACAACGTGAGTAACTTTCATGGAAGATTTATTGTCGGCTGGGAATGGTTTGTAGCGGCGTGGTAATTGGTCTGCAAATTAGTTATCCTGTGGAAATTATGCAACAATCATTCTCCATTCCAAAGCCCAGTCTCGAGAGTGAGTCCCGTTAGCATGACCTTCTGCCTGAAAGCTCGGTCCCCGAACGAGTCGACGCCGTTAACCTCCGAGTGGTGATCTCGCAAATCCCGAAAACCATTTAAACACCCTCACCCTCGCCCAGGTGGGGCTGCCAAACTCGAACGTGTCCCATTTGGCACAGTTCTCCGCGGACGATGTCGCGCGCCCGAGGCCGACACAAAACATAAAATATATCGGCAGAATAATAAAATACAACACCACATAAGTACTATAATTGACTACAATCCGAGCGAGCAAGGCCCGGCGTCGATAATCGATAATCATGATGATTATCGCCATAGCAGCTAGAATTCCGCTTCACCCAGGACCAGCATCTAGCCTAGAACTTGCCCGCATCAACATCGCTGAAGCTGGCTTCAAATCATCCGACGAGCGATGGCGTGACGTGATCTGAGTGTGATCTGAAAAGAGGAAGAGAGTGCCATTCTGCTATTTCTTTATTCCCGCAACGTGGCTCGTGCCCACCTCGATCTATGAATAGCAGTAAAATTTGTGCTGCAATTGTCATGTTGCAACGGGACGCCCGCGCGTTCCAACCACGAAGACAGCATGATTTACGGGAACTAGCTAATTGTCAAACGGCCTAAACGTTCCGCGGGGCAACATTGTAGTGGATCACATTTTGCGCATAGAATCGCTTCGGTCGTGAAGGAATTCTATGCCCTCGGGTCAGGTACGGGGGCGCCTGCGCACGGCCACATGCCCCGGCTGACTCACACGCAAGAAATAGTTTATGAACCCCGATGGGGTTGAAGCAACAATCGATCGATAATAATTGCTCGGTTTGATGGAGATGGCTTCTGACGTGACAGGAATGGTAATTAGCTGGGACTGTGCGTCGAGGAGCGCGTGCGTGCCGATACTTTGTTGCTCCGGTTCTGGGAGCGGGTTGCACCTGGGAAGACTGCGTCAAATGGTTCTGACGTGTTAATAACTCCGGTGGCGTGGCTACACCTTATTTATACATACTACAATTTCCAAGCGGACATGGCATTTACAATGTCCGCTTGGAAATTGTCTGAAGAATCGAATGGAACTAGTTTCATTCACCGCACGGATATGGTTATGAAGTTAAAGAGCTTATTTTACCCCACTTCCCTTTATATTCTTGAATAATTTATGGACATCTTTGCACGGAAAGGCTCGAGATCAACCAAATAAGACTAGTCCTATGACTAATTCCCGAAAGAATCAAATAGGGGTTATTTCATCTTCCGCACGTCTCTGTGAACAGAGATATGGCTGATTTACCCCACTTCTCCTTGTATTCTTGAATAGTTTATAGATAAGTTTGCTCGGAGTGGCTCAAGATCAACCAAATAAGGCTAGTCCTATGTGAAATTTCCTGTAAATCGAATACAGGTTGTTTCAACCACCACACGGCTCTGTGAATGAATATATAGCTGGCTTTACCCCACTTTGTCTTGTATTCTTGAACAGTTTATAGATATCTTTTTGTGCGATTATTGAAACCAGTTCCATTCGATTCCCTAGATAGTTTCCTAACGGAAATGATCTTGTTTACAAGCCGAGCTTAAAAGCGACAAAAGTTACAGATTTTTCCCTTAGTTTCCATCAGTTCTTGCCCACTGTGCAATTGGCTTGACCGACATTAGTGGCTGACGATAGTCAACCACTTTGAATGAATTGTTATGACGCAGATATTAAAGTAACTTTCCCAGAAATTGAACTAACATTCCGAACCGTCTTATTACGTATTCCAGATTAAACCCACCAACCACGTGTAATCGTTATCTCCGGATGCAGATAAAGCATTGAACGCCTCCGCTCAACGTCCAAACGGCCGCTTTGTGCCTAGAGTGGAAACACGGAGAAATTATTGGTAATTTCATCGCTCCAATGGCTCTAACATATTATGTGGGTTTCACTAGTGATCCTCATAGCAAGAGATAAGCGGAAATTCGATTCAACGATTTGGCAACGATGTTTATTTTATTCACAGAGGCTGATAACACAGCTGACAGCTCTCGATGCATGATTGGCTCAAAAATGGCTGCTTCCGCATATCTCTTACTATGAGGATCACTAGGTTTCACTTACAGGCACCAAATGGCTCTGAAACTGTTAGTAGGAAACCGGCCGTTATTATGTATAAATAACATTAAGTTAGCCTAGACGTTTAGCCTGTCAAGGGGGTCCCCTTGCCTACCACGCACTGCGGTTGCTATGTAAGAGATTGTCTGTTTGATTTGCCTTTCACCCATGCCCTACGCTCAATTTAAACTACATCTATAGGGCATATAGTCAAAGTTACTGGCCCTACACTCTGAGCTGTCAAGGATGGCTCAAACGAGAGAGAGAAAAAAACTACATCTATTCAACTTCACAACCTACCGTGCTCTAATCAATACTTTCTCTTAACATCTTAATTGTTGTCCAATCCTTGGGTTGCATGTTGATATGAAGGATATTTCCAATTTCACACATTATTTATAATTGATTACGTGCTTCATGCAACAACAAAAAACATAATTAGTTAAATGTACAGGACTTTTAGCCTTAAGTTCTTACACTTACACTGAAACCTTAATCAAATACAGACCTGAACATATTTACTTCCACATTTTTACTAGGTTATGCACGGAGGAATCAAAGTACTCAGAAATGGGTGATTTTTAACCCAG
The DNA here is from genome assembly GCA_034211315.2 of Aedes japonicus. Taxonomy (NCBI): domain Eukaryota; kingdom Metazoa; phylum Arthropoda; class Insecta; order Diptera; family Culicidae; genus Aedes; species Aedes japonicus. The sequence goes on from JASCZW010021587.1 coordinate 10,165, forward strand.
CTTGGAAATAACAAGGTGGGTAAAGCGTTTTACCCATAAGTAGGACCAACGTTTGTACGTCAAAATGGATGTTTATATGTCACTCGTCTTCCCAAACCAGATTTCTTGAATCAGATCTTCAAAAATGAAGATAGAAATTAGCACATTGTACTCAATGATATTCTAAATAAACAATAATACATCGAGTAAAAATTAAACATTAACGTTCTATGCGTTAATAAAACGTGTTTCGAATTTGTAAAATCACTTTCCATC
>JASCZW010021588.1:0-10419 GCA_034211315.2 Aedes japonicus
TACAGTTCATACAGGCAGTATTCGACGAATTTGGCATCCGGACATAGAAATATAAAATTGCCAGAAGGCACGAAATGCATCTATGGACTCATATTTTTACAAAATCTCTCAATCGTAATTTTAAATAGATTAGCACAGATTGTGCTTAAGAAGGTTCTACTTGATTGATGCAGATATATGTTACAGTAGTTGCATAATTTTACCAAAAAAAAACTTTGCTTCGAGCATCGACTTTGAACGGTTGTGTCGATGCTTTATTGCGCACTATTTTGTTATCGGGCATGGCGCGTTTCGTATTTTTTCGGTTATTTGTAATTCGTCGGCGGGAGTTGACTATCGATTATGAATGATAAATATGATCACATATTGAATCTTGATCCATCTAATCCTACCCTACTAACATAAAAAAATTGATTCCGATGACTTTTGTGGGGATACAAAGGTTACACTAACATTTCTTCCATATTTGCAACCAATTGCAAGGACGTGCACTAGGCACCCATACCGTTGCCTACTGAGCTAGTGGAGCTAAGATAATTGAAATTCAGCCATATTTTCTTCCTCGTGCATAAGAAACAATTGTTTTTGATTCCGGCATAAAATATGTACACAAAGTCAGACCCAGACCTGCAGTAAATAACTTCCGGATTACGCACTTGTAAATACGTGCTAACTTAGCCTAATATATTTGCGTTTGACCAAACTAATTATAGACATGATACACTGAAAGGTATCAGATAAAGTTCAATAGTATACTAACTCAAAACACATCTCACATTCGGAGAGGACCCTGGCGAAATGGTTAAAACTCATGGCTCTCTCGCCAAAGTCACGAATTCAAATCTCACTCTCGGAAAAGTTACAAGATATACCCAAAATGTATTATGGCGACTACGATGGAAGATGAACCAACCCGAAACTGAAAATCTCGATAATAATATAACCAAAACTCCACCACACCCCACAACAACAAATTAGAAGCTCATTTCCGATTATTTCGGGATTTACACAATGAAATTACAATGTTTTCAGTCCAGGGTATCTACTAATTTTGTCAAATGGGACTATCATTTTAGTTTAGTCTTTAGTTTTACAAGTTAGAAAATGAAGTATATGTTAGTTAGGATTAGGAGTAAAATGACGAAATAAGAATGATTGTTTACTAATAATTCTGATCCTTTTTTCAAAGCTATTGATTATAAAAAAGGGCTTTAGTTTGATTTGATTCGCTTATAATAAATTTCGATTCAGAAGGAATTCCGCAACCGTCTGAACGATTAGATTTAGAAATTTCTGAACAAATTGTTAGGCAAACATTGTGAGCGCGAGTATATTCACTGATATCTTAAAATTTCTCACGCTATTACAGGTAATTCTATTCCTTGCAATAAGAGCAGCATGCTACATTTTAAGCCAAGTCAACAGTGATTTCTACGATTCTTGAAGGCATTTGTGGTTGAAAACTGACCTATAGCCGTTTTTTTTTCATGCGAATCTGAATCTGCGAAGTAATAACTGGATTTAATGACCATTTTGCTACATTTCTAATTTGGGTTGAATATTTTGCAAAAAATTTTATGTCTTCATTTGACCGCAACAACCCAGTCTCACACAGACCACAACAAAATAGTCTTGGTTGAGAACGGTCCTGAAGAAGACATAAACACTGAATTTTTTTTTTCACTGACTACTCCTTTCAATTCCTCTATGATCTTTGTAACCCAAGGCCACAACAAGCTTCATAGCTTCCGCAATTAAAAAATCGACGATCCAAATTCCTTATATCGATCGAACAGGTGAATAACAAAACGCGTTCATGTCTAACCATCGACCACTCCCAACACTGATGCGCATTTCGCATGGAATCGTTAAACTAACCATCGTCTCGTATCGGTTGAATTGTAGCCCTGAACTGACACCGAACTTTTATATACTCACAGACCACCCAACAGAACTAACTACACGAAGACTTAGCCCAAAATTTGATTGATTGACGGCGACGACGAAACTTCTCATATATTATAAATGGTGAATGGTACCATCCAACGCCCCCAATGCAATTACACGTGTAGTCCCGGCACGAATCGAACAATAATAACAATAATATAATATTATAGACTGATAGGTAGGAGATGTACTTACGGTTCCGCTTCGATCGATTTCAATTTGGCGACGTAGTTTGATGGAATGTATCCTTCCTGTCGAGTCTTTTTGCTTCGGGCCAACCACCAGTCTCCCTGTACGGATGAAAGCGAGAAAACAAAAAAGAATAAGAAACATGTTGGTAACGGTTGCAGTTTTCCCTGGCGCCCCAGGTCGAAACGAAGGAGAAAGTTCTGAGTTTTCACTTCTTTATGTCTTTTGAAGGATTTCTACGCATTGGTAGAGAGCGCTTTGCTGGCTCTCAACTTGAGAGTCAATCAGATGTAGCTTGACAGATATTTAGTGAGAACTTTTTTCAGGCGTAAGGAAGTCGAGGAAGTGGATTAACATTTGATAGAGATGTGACTGACTAGACTATGAAAGCCCACAGCTCGTCCAATTTGGGAAAATGGTTTCGAGTTCTACCCGGCACACTCAGATGGAACATGACAAGGATGGCAAGTTGTGGTGGAATGTCGCATCCATTTAGGCCTCGGCAGGCTCATACTCATACTGCCAATAATGTACGAAACGTGTCTGTTGGGTGTGACGTTAGACGAGAAGAGCGATGAGCCTCATGAGTATATCCAGAAGGTGATGGAATTGAGGGTGATTTACAACCGACAGGCCAATTTTTTTAACGAAATAAAATGGCGCTCCTGTGGAGTCAAAATTGCAGTTCTTAACTCATGAATGGTTTGCATAAGATTTTATAAAAAAAACGCACGTTAAATAATATCTTTTGCAATATTGAACAAACGCAGAAAACATCTTGCCCCAGAAATGTTCTAGTCCTGTGCGTCCCGTGCGCATTGCAAATGAGTCTGATAACGCATCCGTATTCATAGCACAGTAATGGCAATTCTACCATCCATCAAAGCTTTGTTCGTTAACCGTTCTTGACACATTAAGAGGGTCTAACGCAGATTTGAACATTTGTCGAACGGCCGTCCCCAAACACGGTTGCTAGCAACGGTAGACGCCTCCATCCTGACCCCGCTAGCAGTTCCATTTCTTCATACGCCAAAACCTCCGGCGCTTCTTATCCCGAAAAAGACGACTTTGCCATCGTCAATACTGTTTAAATTGCTCTACGGTCACGGGTTCCTGGATTCAGCATATTTTTTTTTTTTTTTTGTTTCTTTATTATAGTGGCTTTCAGCCTCCTGGGCTGGTTCGCCACTATGGATTCAGCATAATTATCCGCGCTGCATGAATCTTATAATGTATTCATTAGTCATTTATTGTTAAATTGCATAGACAGTTGAAGTAATGATAGCAATATCGCTGTTTGAAAACGTTAGCGACTCTGGTCGGGTGATAGTCAATTACCTTACGAACGGTAACGAACGGTTGCTCGATTCAGCTTCTGTGAGCTGCACCGAAAAAAGTAATGAATGGGAACAGGCGCTTAAAATTTCCCCTCGTTTAATTCTAACCCAAAGGAGGCGTAAACAATTAAATTGTTTGTAATCTTTCACGCACCATACAACAATGTTTGCAGCTTTTCATTGTGACGTAGTATTTCGAAACAAGCACACAATCTTTTGCCAAGCATCCCCATGCGGAGTAGGTCAAGGCAGAAACTAATCTACCACCTTGACTGGCAAAAGAATGTGCGCTTGATCATGCTCATATACTACTGGTAGCTTAAATGGTTCTAATGAACTGTCTATTCACACTCCCAAATCCCCTACATGGTAGAGAAACTATCTCCCGCTCATTTGGGTTTATTTTTGGCATACGACTTCTGAACGGAACTATCAATACTTTCTCTTAACAACTTTGTTCTAGCGAAAAAAAAGTACTCCTAGAGCCTCATGGTGATAAGAAATTATTTCCTTCTGAAACAACATCATCATAGATTATTACTTCGCGTATGAGAGAATACAAAGAAAGACTATATCAGTGCAAAAAATGATGCTTGGGACTAGCATACATCCTCAATGTGTAAAAACTGGTGATCCCAAACTGAGGCAATTGGCGCCGGCCTCGCTCAAATGAAGGTCAAGTAGGGAATGGGTAAGAATATATTGACATGATACTCGCTTTATTGGAATCCGAGAACACCTCCACACTTCCACGAGAAATCACTGGGATGTTGGATAAAATGGTTGGGTTTGCAGCGGGATCCGTGTTGGGGCCACTCTCGAGTGTGGGTAGTTTATTTCAATGGAATACAAGAATACGTTAAAAACTTCGAGTTTGAGGACCGATTTAGACCAAAAGTAGGGATGCTGTTGATGCCACTCACAAGTGTGGGCGGTTTGTTCCAGCAGAACACAAAAATATGTTAAAATATCGAGTTTGAGGACCGATTAAAACCAACAGTAAGGATGCCCTTAAGGGGGCACTCACAAATGTGGATGGTTAGCAGTATAGCAGTAACACATCTGCACGAGCCGTAACGCTGGTAGATCACCTTTTCGTGGTGCGTTACGGGGTATCAGATCTACCACCGAACCCTAGTCCGAATTAATTCAAACTAGGGAACACATTTGTCATTTGTAGTCAAAGGAACATATCTTAGTCCTTATTACATTTTATGTCTTATGAAAAGTGACAATACTCGTTTTGCGCTTGTGCGAGGATGAGCTTAGAATAAGTAAAACATGGTAAGTCTTCATTTATGTGAATTCTCATTGTCTATTTGATGTTCTATAGTTTGAATTGATTATGACTACGGTTCTGATGCATGGTCAGTATCGGAGTCATAGTTTGTTTTTTTTTGCAATGAAACTGATTTTGACTGATAAAGGGGCGCGCCTTTGAAAAGTGCTCTCACTCCTCAAAGGGTTTAAATAGCGGAAACTTTCAATAAAATTCGATTCATTGCCAACAAAACAAATAATAACAACTGTAACAATACCGAATACTTTATCATTTCTCAATAGTGATGAGGTAAATCGACATGCACTAAACAAAGGTTACGGGATATACTACAATAGATCTAATTACTGGTCGCAGTGGTTTATGTCCCGAACAGAGGAAAAAAAACACACACACACACATCTGCACTACCTGAATTCATCATACCTATAACCTTGAAGCGGATAACGTTTCTTAATGATTATTTTTTGTATTAAAATTTATAATGATATGCAATTTATAATAAGATGCCTCGATGAATGTATACTGAACTGAGAAGGTCATGATATCATGAAAATAACACGATGTTGTAAAGAAACACTAAACAAGTTCATGTAGTAATGAAATGCAACTATTTCCGTCTTTCGCTGCGGTGCTAGATGATTGAAACACTGAAAAAGCGAAAATTCCAACGTGATATAATGAAATAAAGCAACACAGCAGAACAGCAAAGAAAATTTAACCAAAACAATGCGAAATAAATTGCATATGGGTATAAACACTTCCTAAAAAATGGAAACTTAAAAAATCCAATATAAAAATTAAATTAAAAAATAATAATTATTATTATTTACAATTAATAAGAAGGCAGGAAATTTAAATACTTCGACAACTCCTGTTTCCCACTGGGCCTAGATACTCTCTACGCCTGTGGAACAGAAAATGTAAGGCCATCACAATGTTAGTTTTTGAATTAATTTTTGGGATGAAGAAAAAAAAAATATTGTGGTGAGGACAAATTTGGATTTTTTAGATATAATCCAAAATAGATTATAGAGTATTTTTCATACATCTAGTAGTCCATGCTCCATCACAATATTTTCTAGTATGATGTGATGGGTAAAACTGAAGTTTAGTTTGGAAGAAGGGGAACTTGGAGTAGAGTACACGTACCCACTGGTTGACACTAAATATTGGCCAACGTGCTTTTGCACATTTGTTTGAGGATTTGCTAAGCGACACAAATTTCCAAATCCAAAGTTCGGATACCATGCTGCATCGGTGCCCGGACTTTTTGTTTATGAATCTGGACACTTTTCAAATCACAAACTAGCATGCAGTAGGGGACTTGTAAATTTGTCATAAAGGGCGATACGGTCAAAATTTGGTCAATATCAACTTGACGTATTTCTTTCAATTTTGCATTTAAAAAACCTGAACACCCCTCATTTTGAAGGTGTGTGTGTGTAGAATGTTGCTCCTATTTTGATTTTGGAATTCACTCTTCAGTTGTCATAATGCCGTCCAAGCAAGAAGAGCAGCGTATCAAAATGTTGCTCGCGCATCGCGAAAATCCGAGCTACTCGCACGCAAAGTTGGCAAAATCGCTAAAAGTTGCCAAATCAACCGTTACAAATGTAATTAAATTGTTTGGGGAACGTTTGTCGACAGCCAGGAAGTCTGGATCGGGGGGAAATCGAAAACCGGAAGCCGCTGAGACGACAAAGAGAGTTGCCGGTAGTTTCAAGCGAAACCCTAACCTATCTCTCCGAGATGCCGCAAATAAGCTGGGTGTATCGTCTACAACCGTGCATCGAGCCAAAAAACGAGGCGGACTATCGACTTACAAGAAGGTAGTGACTCCAAATCGCGATGATAAACAAAAATACGACGGCCAAGCGCGATCCCGGAGGCTGTACACGACGATGCTGACGAAGTTTGACTGCGTGGTAATGGACGACGAAACCTACGTCAAAGCCGACTACAAAGCAGCTTCCGGGACAGGAGTTTTATACGGCAAAAGGAAGGGGAAAGGTAGCAGATATTTTCAAGCACACGAAACTGTCAAAGTTCGCAAAGAAATATCTGGTTTGGCAAGCCATCTGTACCTGTGGCTTGAAAAGCAGCATTTTCATAGCTTCCGGGACCGTCAACCAAGAAATTTACGTGAAAGAGTGTTTGAATAAACGTCTGCCGCCTTTCCTGAAGAAACACGGTTGTTCCGTACTGTTTTGGCCGGACTTGGCATCTTGCCATTACGGTAAAAAGGCCAGTGGAGTGGTATGCCGCCAACAACGTGCAGGTGGTTCCTGGCGACAAGAACCCTCCCAACACGCCAGAGCTCCGCCCAATTGAGAAATACTGGGCTATTGTCAAGCGGAACCTAAAGAAGACCAAAAAAACTGCTAAGGACGAGCAGCAGTTCAAGGCAAACTGGCTTTCTGCGACGAAGAAGGTGGACAAGGTGGCTGTACAAAATCTGATGGCAGGGGTCAAGCGTAAGGCCCGGCAATTCGGATTTGGAAAAGCGGAAGCCTAACTGAATATTTTTCCTGAATTTTATACTAATTGAACTTGAAAAAGAAATTTAATTTGATTTTTTAAATAAACGATTTCACCGATTTACACGCGTTTTCCCTTGACCAAATTTTGACCGTATCACCCTTTAATAGCGTATTAGCGATAAATCTGAGAGGGTTAATTCATCGATCTCATCTACAATTTTTCCAAGTTGTAACATTCCGCCACTTGCATGTTAGGCGGTGGGAGTTCTTTTATCGTGATTTGGAATCGGTGTATTATGAATTTAACGTTAGGTTATTACAGGATGCTTAGGGAGGCGTTCAGGGTGGCTTAGCGGAAGAGATGAATAGAAATGATCTTTCAAATGTTTTGTTTATAGTTAAACCAAAAATTAAGCTTCAAACATTATACGTACTCACTAACAATAGAGGGTAACAGTAATAGTATAGCCCAGTAACCTTTCAATATTAAGAAGCTATTAAGTAGAACAGCCGACTGAGTTCATCAGATATAGCTCGTATGGGCTTCAGCTTAATAAACTAAACAACTGAGTATTGTAGTCATTTAACCAATGAAATGTTCTCACTATTTTCATTCAATGCTCATTTCAGCCAATAGTGTCCAACACATAGTTAAAATCAACCATCGACAGCCCATAACAACAATTATTAATATCTTTTCAGAGAAATTGCTATGCTCTTCAAACATCCGGGGGGGGGCAACAAGGATTCTACTTATATCTTTGTTCTTAATTCTGTTTCTGTTAGGCAACAAATAATTTTTTTCTACCAAATTTTGAAGACAATATGTAATATCTCTCTAATTCTCAAAATGGCTAAAATATTTACCTGCACCTAGTAATTCAGAAAAGCACCAAAAAATGAAAAAAGTGCCACTAAATTATTAAGTACTCTGTGCCAACAAATAATGTGATCAGTCAGCATAAAAAATTAGAATGAGCAATAAAGATGAGAAAAGATCTTCGGATTAATCTAATTAGAACCGGTAAATCTGTCAAATAAAGCAACAGCTATTAAGTATATGTGCAATTAAATATGGCAGTATTTCACGCCAAACTATCATAATTTGAGCACTAAACTATTCGCATATGTCTTTTAATTTTGTTAGATTTTCCCATAAAAACAGCAAAATGAGCAATGGATGTTTGTTTATCAATTGCGTCATTTATACTGTTTTTATGGGAAAATCCAACAAAATTAAAAGACATATGCGAATAGTTTAGTACCTCAAATTATGGCGGAATAGTGCTATGATTGATACCATGTGTTACATATATAATAGCTGTTGCTTTATTTGATAGATTTACCGGTCACAATTAGATTATCCGAATGATCTTTCGACTATGCTCATTCCTAATTCTTTAATGCTGATCATCATATTATTTGTTACGAACATAATAATTTAATGGCACTTTTTCATTTTTATTGCTCAAATTCTCTTTTAATTGATGATTAATTATGCGCCTTCTCAAAATGTTTTAAGTAACAATACTTCATTAGGCATAAAGAAGAATTAATGTACCAGAAACTGGACGGACGCTCCTGCGAAGTTGGTGACGCTGCGGCACAGGTGACTCGTTAGGTATTAAGTGCTCTCAAGGACGTGGAGCAAGACAGGTAAATGTTACATTGTACAGGGTGCGGCAGAAAATAATACGAAAATGTTCAAACTTGAGTATTGGGTTAATTCGTGTAGCTAGTGACTAATTTCTCTAGAAAGTGTTTTTGTTTACGTTTACCTTCAAGTGCTGCATCCAAACATTCTATTTGTTTTATTGCAAATTCGTCTAAATGTTCAAGAAAGAAGTGATCACCAGTTTGTTGCTCGCCCAGAAGAAGCCGAAAGAGATTGCCAAGGTGGTAGGGTGCCATCTGGCAGCAGTTTACCGCAAAAAAAAAATCCCTGCAGGATGGTCATAAGCAGTGGAAGCCGGACGTCCGCGCTTTGAAGGTACGCTAAACGTGATCAAATCGGGCCGTGCAAAAATTTCTCGCAACCCGGTGCGTTCCATAAGAAAACTTGCAAATGAAGCCAATATTTCGGAGAAATCTATGCGGAGAATCATCAAAAAAGACCTGCATGCATCTTCCAGACCCAGAGTGAAACGCTTATTTATTACGGACCGGGTCAAGGAACTACGAGTGACTCGATCCAAGAGATTGCTTTCCTTGTTGAAGAAGGAAAAATGACAATCCTGTTCTCCGACGAATAGCTTTTCAGCATTGATGCTGTGGCCAACAGCCGCACTGACCGGTTCATTTCACCGCAGAAAATGGAGAACGTTCTTGAAAAAGTGAAATTCAAATTTCATACCAAACATCCGGCTGGTGTCATGATGTTTGGCTTGGTGGCGTCCAACGGTCTGAAAATGCCGCCTGTTTTCATTGATGCTGGCGTTAAAATCAATACCGAAGTGTATATCGGTATTTTAAAAGACCAAGTGCTTCCCTGAGTGAAGGCCAACTTCTCCGAGGATCAAAACGTTATCTTACAGCAGGATGGAGCGCTGTGTCACACGTCCAACCGAACCCAGCAATGGTTGAACGATAACATGAAGTTTTGGCCAAAGGATTTGTGCCCCCCTAGCAGTCCAGATCTTAATCCGTTGGATTATTCGATTTGGGCATATGTTGAAGCACGAGCCTGCAAAACATCACATCGTAGTGTGAAAACCATGAAGTCAATCATAACACGCACATGACAGTCAATGTCGGAGGACTACGTCCGAAAGGCAGGCTCTGGCTTCCGGCGTCGGCTCGAAGATGTTATTAATAAAAATGGAGGACACATTGAATAAATTTGTTTAAAAGGACTTTATCAAGATAACTGCACTCGAAAATGTTGGTGTTATTGCTTGAATTAGTTGAAAATGGGATTTGAAAGAAATAGAACAAATTTTCGTATTATTTTCTGCCGCACCCTGTATTAATACAATTTATTTTTATTAGTTTTGCATCGACCATCAGTTGAATCGATTGAATCGGTTGTGTCGATACTTTGTTCCGCAATATTTTGTTATCGGGCGTAGCGTGTTGTCTATTGTTTCGGTTGCTTATTATTCGTTGCGCGAATGATCGAGTGGGCATGAACAGTCGTGGTTCGCCGGGTAAGATGGGTTGGTGGTGAGGTGCTTTATTTATTGTG
>JASCZW010021589.1:0-10417 GCA_034211315.2 Aedes japonicus
CAACCCGGTAACAACTTGACAGCTCAGAGTAAAGTCAATGTACCCCGATAATTTTGGTTCACTGGTTCTGTCAAATCAAATGAAACCTAGAACAAATTATCAATTGAACGTATTTCGTACATCGACTGTTATTTTTAAAGCTGTGGAGCACATATTCGTACTTGACGAATATAATGCTGACGATATGTTGTTGCTTTTTCTTAATGTAAAATAAAGGACCCTTCTCACGGAGAATATATTGGAGCATTGGCACACTCGAGACTTAGACTACTAGCCAAATATTGAATAATTTAAAAACCGTAATAATAAAAACACTCCGAAATTTTTAGCACTTGAAAAATATCCGTAAGCTAGCAAACCGCGAATAAAATAGCAGCCTGCACGCTTAGATTGAAATACCTAAAATTAGGTATTTATTTGGTCTAAAAATAGGTATTTTTACAATACCTAGTACCCAATACCCAGTTAAATGAAACGGTAATAAACAGTAATTTTTACTGAAATTGAAGTTATGATCACCCGATATAGGACGTTATTATTAACCCAAATTTCAATAAATTGAAAGTCACTGAAGCAACGCAGTCGCCATATTTTTCTAAACGAAAACTTTCATATTTTGCTTATTAATCTTTAAATAAACAGTTTGCTCATGTCCAATATTTGAAACAATAATGGCGATTCCGATTAAAAATAGTCAGAAAGTTATGATCATTTGCAGTTTTGGATATTACGATGTTTACCCTTACTTTAGCTTTAAGCCTAGTATGCAGCTGACAAGTAAAGACTTGAAGTAATTTTTGCTATTTTTAAAGAAATAATTTTGATAACTGCTTCATTATGGGTGAAACGTCAGTTTCTCTTGCGGAATAATCCAAAGAAATATTATTCCGCAAGGAAAAGTGACAGCACCATTAAGATTACATAACGTTACGAAGTTTGTCCTCCTCTTCAGCTGCATACAAGGTAAGTAATTTGGAGAGTAAAAGCATTTCTTGACCATTACTTGTCCTATCCTAATGCACATTACTTTTGAGCTGCATACTAGCCTTTACTTAGATTTCTCCATACTTAATTAATATATTATTTTTAATAAAAAAAACAGTTTTACATTTAATAAAAATGAACATTTCTAGGTTTTTTTTTTCATTAGGGCGAATCTGCAATTGAGAGACTCTCTTTGATTACTTTCTCTTCCATGCATATTCCATTCAGCGTTACGTTTTTCATTTAACAATTTTCAATTTTTGTAGAGTATGGTAGCTGTGGCGTCTGACATCCATTCTCTAGAGATCGGGAGGTCAGACTCCGCGTGCATGGGGAGCTACTTACATTTGCGTCTTCTCCGTCTGATGGTCCGAGGTGTAAAGAGGGAGAGTCTACTTCGTGTGCATCCAAGTGCCTCTGTAGAGAAAACCGAAGAGCGAGAAATTGAGAGAGAGAGAGAGAGAGCCGATGGTGGCTGTTTCATGAGAGTATCGTTTGACGCAGGGGTGAACACGAGCGACTCTCGAATGAACTCTCAATCATCAGGGAGTTTATAATAATAGGGTGACCAATACCCCACAGTAGCCAGCACTGTTGTGTTTCTATCTGTACTAAAGAATCCCTCAAAAGATTTATAATAGCGCTGTAATAAATGAAAGAGAGCGAGAGAGGAGAGAGCCTCTCATTGTGAGATTCGCCCTTTTGAAAAAAAAATCCTAGATTTGTTTCTCTATATGTACCGAATTCTGTAAAATTAAATTCAGGAAAATTTCAATGAAAAAAAAGCAAAAGTAAAATTTAGTGATGTCAAAATAAGTCATGGTGTCTGTTTTTCGGCTATTTTACTTCAATCGTAATAAGTTCAGAACACAAATTCTCAAACCGACCTTACCGGAAATAAGTCCACGTAAACAATCTCCCTGAACTGTCAAAACTACATTGATGACGCCATCGTGCAATGATCTATACTTTTCAATATGAGACACTCTGTAACCTTCAGCACAATGGAAGGCCAGCGTAACAATATCTCTCGTTTCTCTCGCAATCACACATGATGGATAGGATTTTTTTTCATCCCTGTGTGCTTGAAACAGGAAGTTAAAAGTTTAGCTTCATCAAAAACAACAATGAATTATCGGCTTCGTAAAGGTAACGCAATTGAACCTAACAAACAAATGAACTAAAGGGTGTCCACGATGAAATTGCCACACTATGAAATTGCTCTAACTTTTTAACCGTTGGGTAGAATTTAATGAAAATTTGGGTGGATTTAGTTCATAGTGCATTATTTACATCCTGCAAGTTTTAAAGTCCTGTGATCAAAACTCGTGGAAATGGAGTCGAAAGAACAGCTTGTGCGTGATAAAATCTTGCGCATTCATCACGAGAACAAGGATCTCTCGCATCGTTCCATCGCTAAAACTTTGGGAATCGCGAATTCCACGGTATCGCGAGTGATTAAGCGGTTCGAAGAACGGTTGAGCACCGATCGGAAGCCCAGAAGTGAAGGAAAAAGTATTCCGTACAACACCAAAAATCACAACCGCGTAGTTGGGGCCTTCAACCGCCTCCGTTCGGGATGTGGCTAAGAAGCTGCACCTAAGCCGAAGTTTTGTCCAGAAGGCCAAAACTAAGGCTGGGCTTCGAATGTTCAAGGTACAAAAGGCCCCTAATCGCGACGAGAAGCAGAACAAGTCCGCCAAAACCCGTGCCAGGAAGTTGTACCTCAACATGCTGACGAAAGTTGAATGCTGCATCATGGACGACGAAACATATGTGAAGGCCAACTTCAAACAGATCCCCGGCAACCTGTTTTTAACGGCCAAGGATAAGTTTAGCGTTCCGGAGCATGTCCGCACTCAGAAGATGTCCAAATTTGCGAAGAAATTCCTGGTTTGGCAAGCCATCTGCACGTGCGGGAAGCGGAGTGCACCTTTCGTGACCCAGGACACGATGAACGGACAGGTGTACATAAAAGAGTGCCTCCAGAAGCGGCTGCTTCCTCTCCTGAAGGCCCACAACGTCCCAACAATCTTCTGGCCGGATTTGGCCTCATGCCACTACTCCAAGGACGTGCTGAAGTGGTATGCGGACAATAAGGTCAATTTCGTGCCGAAAATGTTCAACCCTCCCAACACTCCGGAGCTCCGCCCCATCGAGAAGTACTGGGCGATTATGAAGCAACACCTTCTTAAACGACCTAAGGTAGTGAAGACAGTCGAGGAACTGAAGAAAGTATGGGTTTACATTTTTTTTTTATTTATTATTATTATACTTCATCTGACTATCCGTCTTAATGTATATTAAATATTGATGGGAAAAAGCCTGTGAGCAAGGCGCAAATACCCCATATCTTCTAATTACATATACATGGAGAACACAAAACTTCTTAAAAGTATACATAACACAAAATAAATTAATAACATGAAAATTCTAATTCGTGGTCTAGTAATAAAAGTAATTATCCTCAGCACATAAGTCAGGTCTCGTCAAGTCCTCGTCGAACATCCGCAAAAAATTCCGAAAGTCTTCGCTTAAATGTTTCAACAGATGCATTGAAGTCGAACAGCAAGTACACCTGGTTGAACGCAGCTGACATAAAGCGGATGGGATCGTGCTGACCATACAAAGCATTGCGAGATTCAAGCATCAAGAAATCACGTTGACGAAGTATTCGTTCTGGGGCGGATATATTCAGCTGCTCAAGGATCCTCGGTGAGTCCATATCGTCAAAAAGAATCTTGGCTACAAAAACAGATTGCGCAGTACTTCTCCTTTTTTCCAAGGTTTCTATGCCTAGCAATCTGCATCGGTCCTCGTAGTGCGGTAAATTGAGCGGATTTTGCCATGGGAGATCCCGCAGAGCATACCTGACGAATTTCCGTTGGATTGATTCAATCCTAGCAATCCAGATCGATTGATAGGGACACCAAACCACAGCATTGGATTCCAGGATCGACCGCACAAGAGCACAATAAAGGGATCGAAAGCATAGGGGGTCACGAAATTCATTTGCTATTTTGAAGGTGAATCCCAGCTGTCGGTTTGATCTGGAGATAATATCGTCATAGTGTGATCGAAAGGTAAGAGCTGGGTCAAGGATAACTCCCAAATCCCGTACTTGACGAACATGTTCTAAAGGCTGACCGTCGATGATGTAATCAAAAACAATAGGCTCATGTTTTCTGTGGAACGAGATGACGTTGCACTTGTGAATGCTTAGTGTAAGCATGTTTCTAGAACACCAGCAAAACAGTTCACATAATGTTGTAGTGTAAGGCAGTCTTGAACGTTTGTCACAACCATATAAATTTTTACGTCGTCAGCATAAAATAATCGGCAAGCTGGTGGCAGCACTGAAGAGAGTTCATTGATGAAAATGTTAAACAGTAGAGGCCCCAGGTTGCTTCCTTGTGGCACACCTGATAAATTAGTAAACGGTTCAGAGGATTTATTTCCAATCTTAACAATCAGTTTCCGATCTGCTAGATATGATCTGAACCAGCTGGTCAATGATGATGCGATACCTAATCTATCCAGTCGTTTGAGCAAAATCTCATGATCAACACGATCAAAAGCAGATTTCAGGTCGGTACATACAACGTCCACTTGTGTTCCATGATCCATTGCGCGCACGCAGAAAGAAGTAAATTGGACGAGATTCGTAGATGTTGATCTCTTGGGATAAAAACCATGTTGATCCAAAGAAATGTGGTTCTTACAGGAAGCAAACAGCATATCATTAATGATACCTTGGAGCAGGTGCACAGCGACGTTATTCCACGATAATTCTCGATGTTTCGTTTATCACCTTTTTTATGCACAGGGAACATGATGGAGAATTTCCAGCTAGAGGGAAATCTTTGCTGCTGCAAAGAGGTGTTGAACAACAGTGTCAAAGGATGAGTCAGAGCATCACAACATCTCTTCAAAATGCATGAAGGGATACCATCATGGCTAGGTGAGGAGGAATATTTCAGTTTGTTGATGGCAGCTACAACGTTCTGAGGAGTGACCTGGACATTTCCTAGTGAGCAGACATCGCGCGGTGTTTCTATACATGCATTTTCGACTTGAGCAGGAGATGACATGGTGTCATTGAAAGCAGACTTGAAGTGTTCAGCAAACCGATTGCACTTATCGGATGCAGTACTGGCGAGATCGTTACGTAGAAACATCTCAACTGGTAATCCATTATCCTTACGTTTGGAGTTCACGAATTTCCAGAAACTTTTAGGATTTTTTCTAAGTTTCTCTTGCATACGTAAAGTATAACGTTTGTACAAGAAGCAGTTGTAAGTCCGATATCTGCTACTTGCTCGATTGAAAGCCTGCTTAGCGAGTGGGCAACGAACTCTACAGTAATTTCGAAGTGCTCTCGATCTCATACGCTTTAAATGTCGCAGGTGTGTATTCCCCAAGCCGGTTTTGATTAGGTCTCCGCATAGGGACATAATCAGCGATAATGGTATGCATTATGCAGAGTGAAACAACCAACAGCGTCATCAACATTTTCCATGGATTCCAAATTGGACCAGTCCGTACAAAAAGTGCTTCTAGCATTCCTTCAAAATCTGCTCTGCAGAAATCAAAACTCGGTTCATCAAAAACATCTTCAAAATCGATACCTCGAGATACGTTGACTTCGACTATAAATGGAGGATGATCGGCGTCGAGAAGTGATAAAGGTTCCGCAGCAGCAGATAACGTGCATCGCTCGAGTGTCATCTCACATGCCAAAGCTAAATCCAAATAGCGACCGTTTTGGTTGCTGATTGTGTTGATTTGAGTTAAGTTATAAAAACTGAAGCCATCAAGTAACGCAGCACAAGCAACAGAGATGTGCGACTGTAAGGCATCTACAGTAGGATGACCGTTCCTCGAAGAGTCCCAAATTAGGCCAGACTGATTGTAATCACCAAGAAGAAGAAAGTGATCGTTGGCCCCAACGTTCGAGATAACTGCTCCAATAGAATCAATATGGTTTGCTATGCTGCTAAATCAGCTTTTCGGTTAGGTGGAAGATATATAACTCCGATGCTAACGGAACAGTTAGGTAATTTCAACTTTACCCAAAGCTGCTCGAGTGAAAACATTGACAGGAGTTGGATCAATGCAGCAATTCAGATCGGCTGATACAGCAATCAGTACACCACCGCCACGAGACTTTTGGCTGTTTGTTTGGCTGCGGTCGTTTCTGAAGACGGTATAGGCATTGCCAAATAATTGCGATGAAAATATTTGCTCATTTAACCATGTCTCAGTAAATACGATGACATCATACTGTGATTCAGAGGTAGCGAGAAAAACGTCATCAATTTTGTCCGTAAACCTCGTACGTTCTGATAGAATACACTCAACTTATCGTCGATACCGCTGTTCACTATTTTATTGCAGATCGCTGGCGGGAATGGCTCGACTACGGTGAGGGGATCGAGGGCTTCCACAATACTATTCTCGGTGCGTCCCGGTATTCGGCTAACACTAGTTGTTTCTTGAGGTGCTGTTTTCAAACTTCCTTGAAATAAGCTGGAATCGGAGAGCGAATCAGGTCTTGTCGAGCTTGTAGGAAAGTTGTACTTGCCTGTAGTTGCGTTTTGGAAGACCCTTTCCCCACACCCATACGTAGGGCCGGGACGGCTGCAGGTCGCTGGCGGGAATGGCTCGACTACGATGGGGGGCTCAAGGGCTTCCATAGTGCTGAGTTCCGTGCGTCCCGGTGTTTGGCTTAAAAACCATGCGTGTGAAGGTGCATCCAAAACCGGTAGAAATATGCTGGAATCGGAAAGCGAATCAGGTGTTGTCGGGCTAACAGCAAAATCGTACATGCCTGCAGTAGCGTTTTGGAAGACCCTCTCCCCACACCCACACGTAGGGCCGGGACGGCTGCAGGTCGCTGGCTGGAATGGCACGACTACGGTGGGGGGATCGAGAGCTTCCATTACACTAAATTCGGTGCGTCCCGGTGTAAATGCAAACATGCAAAAAACGGTTGATTCACAGGTTGTGCAGAATCTTATGGCCGGGGTTAAGGCCAAGGTGCGGGCATTTGCGTATGGACTGTAAATAAAATACGAGTAAAATGGTAAAATGAAGTTTAATAGTTATTTCTCAATCCCTGAAAATTTGATGGCAATCGGATGAAAACTCGAATTTTGCGAATCAATTTTGTGTGTGGCAATTTCATCGTGGACACCCTTTAGCTAAAAAAACATCAAGTTTTATGCTTGGTGCTGCGAGACGTGTAGCGTGTAAATAAAAATAATCTCTCTTCATTATTTTTTATACCCCTTCTCTCTTCATTTAATTCTTTCTCTCTCTCTCTCTCTCTCTTTGTCTCTCTTTGTTTGACTTTCTCTCAATACCATTCTCAAGTAATGATGATTTACATTT
Organism: Aedes japonicus; assembly: GCA_034211315.2. Taxonomy (NCBI): domain Eukaryota; kingdom Metazoa; phylum Arthropoda; class Insecta; order Diptera; family Culicidae; genus Aedes; species Aedes japonicus. The sequence continues at coordinate 7,378 of JASCZW010021589.1, forward strand.
GATATATTTGAAAGCAAATGAATGGTAAGAAAGCCGCATAAACATTACGCCTTATTGAAAATTTGTTCTTGCACGGTTTTGAACATCCACACAAAAGGAAACGAAAACACGTAATCCAAAGTTAAAAAGAGGTGGTATCAAGAATGGATGGCCCTTTTGTTTATGCACGGTAAAGCCATCTACAATTTGTAGATGGGTACGTGAAACTAAGCTCATCTGTCAAGATGCTCGGGGGTTGAATGCACGTAAGCTAAAATTCATATTATGGTAGGCAGCGAATAAAGGTAGCCAGTTTCCTTAGATCGATAGTTGCACCATGACGAAGCAGCAACGTATTCGTGATTTGTTTCACGCGCAAATGTCAGAAAAAGACATTTCAATCGCAGTAGGAGTGTCCTGTCCGCCGTGAAAAAAAATTCTTAGACCAAGAAAAAAAGGAAAACTATCCGCTTAGGTAGCCGCAAGTCGTCCAAGGTCAGCTCAGATTTCGAGGGTAATCGCTGCCATCAAAAGGAAGATTCGGGTAAATTCAGCGTGGTCAATGAGGAAAATGCCGAACACATTGAATAATAAATCAATGTAATTGCACCATAGACTAACTCTAAGACAAGTAGGTCCCGAACAAATACGATTTTCAGTGTATTTTCAGAGTACTAGCAAATCGGTCCCAAGCTCGGTCCCAAGTTTAATGATTCGCCCCTAATAATAAACTCACACGAACACACTCTCAAATATTCTGTCAAAATAACACAGCAAATTAAAACAAAGGCGCAAATATGTACAGCAAGGTGCTGGCTTCAAGGTGTACTTCGGACAAAGGGGTTCTACAACAGTGAACCAATTTCAAATCGCTAGTTGCATATTGATTGTTGATTGCAACATTATTGAAAAAGGTGAATGTTCATTGGCGGAGCTAGACAAATAGTCTGGAGGGGGCCTGGAGGGGGCCTACCCGAAGGATTTTTTCGTTTATAGAAATATTGAGAAGAGCGAAGAAAGTAGCGTAATTGTTGGGGACAGGTTACTTTAATTGATAAATCAAATCAAGTTTAATCGAATAATTAAATCTATTCTGCGCCACGATGAGTCGAGATGTCTTAAAAAAATCGAGTGTGGTGAATATGTGGTTTGAATAACGCGTTTAAAATCTTCAAAATTTTGTCGGTAGATACTCATCCTTCACAACTTCCTTCAGCTTCTTAACGTTTTCTCTATAATGTTGCTTTTGCTTTATAAAAAAAAACAGTGGTTAACATCCATTCCTCTCACGCCAAAGTCTCGAGTTCAAATCTCACCCCGGACAAAGTTACGAAACAAATCCAAAAGTTATTTGAGGGACTACGACGGGAGATGAACCAGCCCAGGGCTGAAAATCTTGATAATAAAGGAATTAAAAAAAAACAGCAATTTAAAAATTTAGAGATTATGTTTCGGTTTTCACAATGTGGATATTTAAAGCCATTCAATGGAATTCGATTTAAGTTTCTTATTGAATAACTCATTAAAAGATCTGTGAGTAAATCATCAACCAAGTTTGTTTTAAAGTGGAAATTTCTAAGGAGAGTTCAAAAATTTTGAAGGAGATTTCCGAGGTTTATTTCATCAAAACCTACTGAGAACTTTACGGAAGTTCGAAAGAATTTGAGGTTACACTTAAGATTTTGTTTGGCATTGATCATATTCTAGGGCATCAAAATTCCATGGAAATTTTTCGAAATTTTATGAAGGTATGTCATAAGAATTTAACAACTACAGTATAAGGAAAATAACAAATGCACCCTTTTGAATTTACACAACTACTGGTACTGAAGTCAACCCCAAAAAATGTTATGATTTCAGGAATTTACCTGATTACATGTTTACCTTACTTATAAAGCTACATTTTCGAAAATATTATCGTTAATGAATAAACTTCTATCTCCATATTTTGCTTATGGACATTCGTTAGCTTCGGAACTTTTAATCAATCTGGGGAGTCTATACTCTACTTAATTGTGCGTACAGGAGAAAATAATACCGTGAATTCTAAAATGCGCTTATAAAAAAAACTCATTATTGTTAGACCTTCTTGAATAACAATATTAAAATACGTACACAGAAAAGTGTTTCAAATCTCATATTTCAACATAACAGGCTCTACATTTTACTGTCGCTATTATTTTAGTTATGAGTCTAGAGGTTTTAATATTAATAGAATTGAATTATTAGAATTTGTTTCGTTTATTTCACGTTTGTTTCGAATTGATTAGGGCTTAGGCGTTGGGCTTTGGGGTCGAAATACTTCTTAACAAAAGCCCTATGCTCAATTTCAAACTAATTCTATTCAATTTCATAACCTGCCGAGCGCTTTAGGACTTATCGATACTTTCTCTTCACATTTTTGGTTCTAGCAAAAATTGCAGTTCACTAGTGCGATCCCATGATGCTGGGAAGATATTTCCAATTTCAAAACATTTTAACAGACGCAAACTCTCGAGCGAAGTGGATGTAATGTTGATATATCGGAGTTCTCATGGATCTAATTGTCGTTAACTTTGGTTTTCTTGATATATGTACCGAATTTTTATCCTATGAGGTACAGTGGGATAAAAGAAAAGTGTAGGGAAGAGGAGTATGTGCACTTTACTCCTTCAGAAATAGTTACTCGTTCAAACTAATTCTGGAGAAAGCAAAGTACAAAAACAAATTACACTAGGAAAAAAACTACAATTCCTTAGAGATTATTTATAGTGTTTCATTTCAAATTAGAAATATATTAGGGAAAAATCCTGAGTGAGGGCGCCTACAGAATCCTGGAGGGGCCTGGCCTCTTAGGCACCCCTAGTAGTTACGCCAATGTGAACGTTTTGATCATAGTATTATCAACAATCAATTGCATACTAGCGATTTGAAATTGGTTCACTGTTGTAGAACCCCTGGTCCGAAGTACACCTTGAAGTCAGCACCTGATATACATATTTGCGCCTTTGTTTTGATTTGCTGTGTTATTTTGACAGAATATTTGAGAGTGTGTTCGTGTGAGTTCATTATTAGGGCGCAT
>JASCZW010021590.1:0-10408 GCA_034211315.2 Aedes japonicus
TTAGCATATTTTAAAGTACAGTCAGGGTGGCCACAGACTCGGAAAAATCGGGAAATGCGGGAAAAATGCGGAAATCCAAAATACTCGGGAAAAAGGCGGGAATTTCAAAAGTCATCGGGAATTTTTGTGATATGGGAGGAACCATACTCACACCTTTTTCAAATGATTTGAGTAGCGTTTTTGTCATTTACTCGGTCCACCGATCTCATTGTTCAGCCTGTTAAAAACGTACCGGTTAGAGCATCTTCAGCGGTGGTCCATTTTAACACCTTTATAGTTGATTTGCATCAGCAAACTTAAACAGAACCAGCTAAAACATACCAACTTTGCGTTCCCCGCACCGGTTTAGTTAAACCCACCAACAACTATCATCTTGTCAGTCATACAACATCCAGAGATCAGAAGTTTTGTTTTTTTTTTCAGAGACCGAGGATTTTTCGCAAACTTTTTGCCATGGATTGGTTTGAGTGGTGGTGAGTGTGTGAATGCATGCATCTCATCAAACGATATTAAATAGTGCTGATAGTGATAGATAGCGCCACGCCAACCTATGACAAGAAGCACTTTCTGCGACGTTTCAACATCCCAAGGGATATGATCTTAGACATAATGTGACAACTGCGATGCTGCTGGATATATTGGCCTTAGTGTTACATAGGTGCACTGCAGCCTAACGGCGTATGTCTTCAGCTAGTTCTCTCGACGAAAACTTGGGGGTTGGTAACCCTGAGGATTTTTTGCAAATCTGTCCTTAAGACTTACGGCCCGCAGTATTTACGTCCCCCAATTTCGGAAATGGTGAAGAAACTGATGGACAAAAATACTTCCCAATAGTTCGAAAAAAAATCTTATAAATTCAGTGCATTTATAAACTCAGGGAACTTATCAGAAACTCGGTATACTTCTTAGATTTGACTTAGACTTTCCCGAGGTTTAGTTATTCTCCCTGATGTCAAAGGAACATCCCATAAAATCAGGGAACTTTCCAGAAAATCGGGGAGCTTTCCAGAAATTAAGGATTCTTCCTTGAAGTTCAGACAACCTTCCTGAAATTCAGTTTGTTTCCTAGAAATTCAGGGAGCTTACCACGAGTTCAGGGAAGTTTCCAAAAGTAAAGCGTTCTTCACAGAAGTTCAGGTAACTATCCGAAAATTCAGGGGGCTTCCCGAAGTTTAGAAAACATATCAGATTATTTTGGGTATTTTTCAAAAGTTCATAGAACTACTCAAGATGTTCAGGGGACTTCCCAAAAATTCAGGGAACTTCCTAAAAGTTCAAGGAGCTTTCCAGAAAATTGGAGAACTTCCGAAAGAGAACAGTCGAGAAATTCATGAAGCTTTTCAACAGTTTGCGGATCTTCCTAGAGTTTTAGTGAACTTCTTAGAATTTCATGAAACTTGTTAGACATATACAAAACTTCTTAGAAGTTCAGCGAACACGTAAGAGTTCAAGAAACTTCCTTGAAGTTCAGGGTTCCTCATGAATTCAAAAAACTTCTCAGAACATTAGAAAATGCTCACAAAGATCATGGAACTCCCCCAAAGCTCAGGAAACTTTCCAAAATGTCAGCAAACATTTCAGACGTTCAGAGAACAACCCAGAAATTCAGAGAATTTCCCAGAAGTTCAGGGAACTTTCCAAAAGCTCGAAAAAACTCCCAGATGCTCAGAGGATTCAGCAATTCAGGAAATTTCTCAGTAGTCCTGAGATCTTCCAAGAATTTCAGAAAACTTCCAGATAAACAGAAAACTGGATTTTTTGAGTATTCAAAAAGTTTAGGAAACATTCAAAAGATTTTTCCATAAGTTTAGGGAGGTTCCTAGAACTTCAAGGATCTTTCCAGGTTATCGAGAAACTTTCCAATCCAAGATTTTTTGAATTTCTCCTAAATTATTCAAGTATTTGTGATATTCTGCATTTTATCACAGAATATGTACCTGCTGGAAGTTAAAACAACTTCTGGGAAGTGAAATCTGATTTTATAATTGGGAAACTAGGAGAATTTAAAATAAACACTTCATTTGACCACTTTTAAAAAATTAAAAATAAAACATTGAAACACTTTTTCAAATTTTCGCTAGTAAACGCGAGCAAATTAGCGAGAATTTGAAAAAGTGTTTCAATATTTTATTTTTTATTTTTAAAAAGTGATCAAATGAAGTATTAATTTTAAATTCTCCTAGTTTCCCAATCACAACCGTTCTACTAATACGCTCAAAAAAGTTTTTTTAAATAGTGTTTTAAAAAAAAAGTGAAACTGATTTTATAAGTTCCTGTCATTTCCAGAAAGTTATTTCTATTCCATGGATGATGAGCAAACTTTTTGGAAGTTCAACCAAGTTTCCAGAAACGTTAGTAATTTTTCGGCATTTCAATAAACTTCTCTAAAGTTCCACCATTTCTCTTCTCGAAAGATTATCTAGAAACTTCCAATTATTTTATTCAACTGCCGAGAAGTTTAATCAACTTCTGGCATGTTCATTATAAATATTTCTAGCCAATCTTCATAGATATTCTGAAGTTCATTAAATTAAATTGTTAAAGAGTGCGTTCAGTAAGAAACTTAAAAGCTTATATAAGTTCTGAAATAGATCCGGTATAAAACAAAATTTACAAACACCGGTGCAGCGATGTTTTTGCGTTTGGTTTAAACAAATAATTACCAACCACGATTTGAACCACCGTTGAAGATGCCCTTAGAAGATCTGACTACACGGCTGTAACAGATGAGGCTTCACGCATGCCAGTGCCAAAAATGAACTTATCTTTCATGTGGTGGCGAATGTTTGGCGAATGGCGTTTGTAAGGGTGTTAACACATGGTGAAAGAAGAATTTGGGCAGCTGTGCTCTATGCCGTCTGACGTTGTGTGCCGGATTCCAGAGAAAAGAAAATGGTTTGGACAAATTTTGGCTAGAACTGATTGGTCATTCCAAGAAGAAGCTGCCAAATTTGACAACATTTGCTGAAAAATGGCTCATCCAGTGGCACAAAAATGCGTATTTTAAATAAATGAAAAGGGGTCAGGTGATAAACCAAACTGGAAAAAGTTTGGGAGCTGAGAGATTTAGCTACGATTAATTTATATTAATTTATCTTAACATTCGGGAAAATAAGGCAAAAATATGGGAAAAATTCGGGAAAAATGCGGGAATTTTTATATTAAGATTGTGTGGCCACCCTGTATAGTAAATATCTAGTTCATGTAAAACTGTATCGCATTTAAAAAAATATTCTAGCCTGCATTCAAATTTGCATTCGATAACATATAACTATACGACACGCTCTTATTTTTCCAAGTCAAACGATTGAAAATTACATAAGCTCAACACAATTCAGCACCACTGCTCAGCTTGTCATGTCAGAATCAAAGAAATGCGCCGTCATATTGTGTACGTCTAGGTTCGGGAGTGAAAACTGTACGGTAATATATAATATATAAAGTACGGTTTATATATTAAAGTACGGTTTGAGAGTGTTCGAAAAAATTATGTGTGACTGTGGAAATCGCAGCGGAAGTGTGTTGAATTACATGAACCACGCCCGAATTCACCGAAATCAGCCTGTTTACAAGTGCCTGGTTGACAATGTGAACTCTGAATAAGATCATTTGACTCCTCTTTATTCCTTTTCGATGTGTGACAATAAAACTATCGAACACAGATGAAATCTTCTTGTAGAAAACTTCACAAGACCTATAAATATATTGTTATCAATAACTTGTTGATTTTATTTTATATGCAAAAAAAAAACAAACATATAATCTGCTTCATAGAATGCCAACAAATTTGGCCGGTCGATTAAAGCATATTTGAAATTTACAGCGCTTATTTATACAGAACGAGTAAATTTACAGCTAACATTTTTCTGTGCTGTAAATTCAAGATCACACTTAAATTTCTATTGGATATGACGTAGGTAAATTTTTTACATCTAAGTCGTCATAAATTTACATGTTTCGTTCGAACTGTGTATGAATCACAGCCGAATTTACCGAAGCTGGAATGATTTCAAGTGCCGAGTTAACAAAAAATTGTTTAAAGACACAAGTAAAAGAAGATTCTTTAAATCCTCAAATCATTCTATCCAAATAAATCTATTTTATTTCTAACCGCAAAAAGTCTGAACCCTAGATTACAGCGTAATTTAAATTTACAGCTCCTACATAGAGAGCACGAGTAAATTTACGGCTTGAATTTTCAGTGCTGTAAATTAACAATAAACTGTAAATTTAAGACCACGCGTAAATTTCTATATATATATTTGAATATAATAGAGATAAATTTGTTACATCTAAGTCGTCATAATTTTACAGATTATGTTCGAATGTGTGAGCCACTTCCCGTTATTTGATCGACCTGAATTTTGGAACATATACTCGTTTTCCTTGAAAACGCATTCTCACAACAAAAAAAAATAAAGGAGAATCACCAAACTTTGATCTAAAAAAATGTGTTTTTCAAGGTGTAGATGAAGAGACAACGGTGCAATGATTTCTAAAGTGTTGCAATTGTTGAAATTTTAAGAATCGAAAAGCGTATTATTAAAGCTGAAAATGAGAGCAACTTGACTGTTGTTTGGAAAATGTCCCATTGAAGAATTTCAAGGTGTGCCCTTCTATTCTATAGAGGAATTATACGAAACTAAGTTCCTGAGGATTGATTTTTAGTTTGTTTGCTATGATCTCCAATATTGACTAAAACTTTTGAGCGCGTTGATTTTGCACCTTACTGAAAAAGTGGGAGATAACACCGTTAATTCAATGAAGCAATTTCTGTTTCCGATCAAAAGAGGTCGAATGATTTCATTCGATAAATTCTACAGAATTCTTCATTTGCGATACTAATTCTTTCAAAGTTTGTCCTGATAGCAACAGAATGCACATTCGCCAGAAATTATCATTCCGCGCACGAATGGAACTGTTAATTTCCAAAAAAAAAATCTTTGTGAATCACGATTATCTTTAATCAAATATGCTATTAAAACTGGTATGTCGGACCACTTCTCATGTGGATGAAAAAAAAATAACGTTGGAAACTTGATTCCACTATCCCGGCGACCTTTGTTATCGATCAAGGTACTGGTTTTCTCGAAATACTTTTGACTGAACTGGAATTAGAAAAAAAGAAGAAGAAAACCAAAGTTTTTGATTGGCATCGGGTCTGCTTTAGAGTTTACTCATTCATAAGATTTAACCTTCACATACGTTGCAAGCGTTTCATGATTTAGTCGACGAAACGATTTCGAATCTATCTGAAAATTAGATTTGTTTTTGGTTTCAAGCGGGTTTAGCAATGTTTTTATGCTTTTTTTTTTGTAAGAAGGAATGCTGTCACATTTTTTTTACGTAGAATTACGTCTTTGTTATCTTAACTGGGATACAATTTGACAAAAGTCGAAAGGCGACCGTAACGAACGGTGGTCAGGTTTTGAGCGATAATATCTCAGTCGTTTCTCCAAAAAAATCTTTTGCACAATTAGATCCGAAATAAATTTATTTCAATACAGGACATTGTTGATTTCGGGCCACACAATATTAAAAAATTCATAAATGTTAAGCCTTGTCATGAAAAGTATATTAATTAAAAGAATATCGCGTTGTACAATCAACATTTTTTGCCTTTAGTAGCGTAGTTCCACACAGAAAAAATATAGGAATTTTAACAGGTTCGTAAAATTTCGTTTAAATCAAAGCCAAAGGAGGCGTAGACAACGAAATTGTTTGCAATCTTTCATGCGCCATTCAACAATGTTTGCAATCTTTCATACAACAGGCTAGATTCAGGCGTTATCTGGCGTTATCTAATTGTGTTTTCATGAAATATCTCAGTATTTTCTGCCAAATGTAGTATTCTCTTTATGTGCATTAGATAACGCAGAAAATTAAATTTTTCTTTCAATCTGTGAACGTCAACATTTTGAACAACCCAATAGAGCTGCTTTTTGTAGTTTTTTTTTGTTTTAATAATATTCCATTCTTAACTGAAATGAGATAAAATCCTTTTTCGACGTGAACTTTTGGTTAGAATCATTATCACTCCATCACAACAAAACGAACAGCGGTCTCGAATACGAAACTTGAATACAGCTTAAATGCGTCCAAAATTTTACAGATTAAGTAGAAATATTTTTGTGACACTGGTGCTGAGCAAATTACGAGATGATCCTAGTTAATCTTAGTTCGGATGCAAGAAATTTTTAAAACCTACAGGGTTCGCCCAATTAAGTGAAGAAAAAATTAAGGGCCATTGCTTAGAATTGAAATGAAATGCGTTATTTTTTTTTTTTTTTTTTGGGTGTCTCTTACTAACATACACGCTAAGAAAAAAGTACCCAAAATTAGTTTTTTTTGCATGTTCTGTGCAGTAAGTTTAAATTGGGTTGATGGTGGAAACTCAATTTTGGATTAAAACGTTTCAAGTTCCAATGGGTAAAATGTACCTAATGAATTATCAAATAAATTGGAATAAATAGACACATAATTATCACATTTTTCGTACAAAATTACACGGACAAGCGATTGGCTCGATCATTTTTATTGACATATCTCAGTCTAAATAAAAATAAAAAATGGAACAGCTCCTGATTCCTCCAGAAATACGTTGGCCATTTCGTACATCCGGCAATTTCAAGACCTCTTCTGGGAGAACATCATTTCAATCACCTAAACTCTCGTCTTACAGATCTGCATTTTTCATGACATATTACACAAAAAAGCAGATAAATGAATTGGCTTAAATTTACTAAATTACGATGTTGTAGTCCAGGACGAAGGCAAACTAGTTAATTAAAATATTATCAAGTGGCATAAAACATCGAACACAAAAAAAACTTAAATTTAAGTACATCTATCATTACCGACTAGATGGGTGAATTCAACCTACATCAATTTTTAATTCACCCAACTGGTAACCTCACTTGACAGAACTCAACGTTGAGTTTTTTTTTACTTAATTTTGGGTACTTTTTTCTTAGCGTTCACAGGGTGGCAAAGTAGAAATAATTTCCATTTGCTGACTCTCCAGCATCGAATTGCATAGTGGCAATGAAGAAATGATACACTTTAAATTGTTATAAAACATCAACAGGATTGTATTTCGCCGAGTTGCATTCCTTCGAATTCGCTCCTTCACTGCTTTGATCGCTGAGGAAGTGCGTACTCTGCGTGTCTTATCGGGTTTCTTCCTAGGGACAACAGTGTCATTATCCTTGAAACATTGTATGCTCAACCTCAAATGCGACAGCCTGACTTTGCTTTTCATGTTTGTGAATTCGCCAAGATGCTAGATCCGAATTTGATCTCTACATGAATCCATTTTTGTTTTCGTCGATTAAAAAACACAAATTCAGTTTGTTGTTTACGAATGAACTGACACCCTGTTTTAAAGCGTTCACAAGGGGTTTGCCGATTTTTTTTCTAGCAATTTACCAAGGAGGCAATTTACCAAAATATTCTGGCAACTTTACCAAGGAGATCACAAATGAGTGTATCACTTTCATGTTGCCTCCCTGTATGAAAGAATAAGTCTTCGATTCGGTCATCTCTGACTCTTAATTCTATTTTGAGGACATTTCTGATGCTTTAACGATTTTAGATCTTTGCCAATTTCATATGTTTTGGACCATGATACGCTGTAAGAAAAAATCGATTTTGCTAACAAACAGAATTTCCCGTAACTCTAGAACTTTTTTTCTCAGATATTATTTACTGCTAAATGAATCACAAGACCAGAGAATCGAACAAAGCAAACCAACAAAAACCAACCTCGATATCACAGTGAAGTTTGACAGCTGTGGCAATTGGCCACAATGGCAGCCAATAAGTTTTTATGAAGGTTCTCACGTGGTCATAACATCTTTCACTAGAACACTTTCAAAATCTTTATAATGGTTATAAAGGTTTTATTGACTTGTTTTTGCAACTGTCTTTAGAGTAGGCCTGTTTGTACAAATTGTGGCTTTAAAGAAGCATAGAAGACATGTTGATAGAAAAAACAGTTTTGAATGTAGTTTTATGAACAAAGCCGGGAGGAGCGCTTTACGGCTGGAATAAAACTAAAATTGTTACTTGGTGGCCAATGCACAAACCACACTTGGACCTCCAACTGTATCATGCAATTTTTTTCATGCAAATCGTACTCGAGATTCTGGCCTCAAAGTTTTCATCAAATCTTTTATAGGTATTCGAGCAATAGACACTGAAGAAGCATGTAAGTCGCAGACGAAATAGGCCTTTTTGTCAGAGGATAAACTATTCCTAGTGGATTCTGCTCGCATTGACTAATGGTTGTTTGAAATGCTTCAACTGTTTATTTTTAATTTTTTGCAGAGTGGTCAAGTGATAATTTAATTAAAACTCTGCTAGTTTTTCAACTTCCTCGGAATGTTAATTTAATTTTGCCTGGCATTTCGAACTTCGGCATTCGGAGTGTTTCTGCCATGCTAACTTGGAATTCAGTCCGAATTTTTGAGGTTTTGAGGCAACACAGATAAAAAGAAACATTTAATTTAATGCATTATCTAACGCTCATAAAGGGAATGCTTGATTTGGCCGAAAATATTGGGATATTTCATGTAAATTTAAACCAAATAACGCCTGTTGTATGAAAGATTGCAAACATTGTGGTATGGCACAGGAGCGATTGTAAACAATTTCGTTGTTTACGAATGGTTGTTTTCCATGCCAAACAACAATTCGTAAACAACGAAATTGTTTAAATTCAAAGAGGTGACATTTTACGCGCATGTTAAAATTCAATATGTTTTCTGTTTAATCAACTCATACTCTTATGTTCAAAATTCGCACTAAGAATCTGAGCTAGGACTATGCGAATATATGGTAGGTGATTTGGTAGGCGGATTTTTTTTCAGAGTGCTAAGAAAGTGCTAGATCTAGATTCCAACCTTTTTCAAACGTGAATCCTACATGGGACTGCTACTGAATCATGCAACATGGTTGGAAGTTCTATCAGGCATTCTTGAGAAGTATTCTCAGAGCATCTTTGGCAAAGCGACAATTGAGTCATGATATTTGACTTTTCATAGAATTATGTCAAATCTTTGAAATGATGTCAAATGATTTCTATTTTGTACTCCAATTAAAGTTCCCTTAATATTTGTTTGACAGTATTTTGTTGAGAGTTCCCAAGAATAATTTTGACGAATCATGAACACATCTTTCTCAGAATGCTTTGCAAAATCTATCCAGAATTCGCTTGTATTGCATGTTTCTCAGGATTTTGAATGAATGTTAACAATTCTATAACCTTATTTCACAAGCGAGGCCAAGGCCTGGGTGTCCTCTGCTGCAAACAAAAGTCGTCTCCGATTCTCAGGATCCATACACACAAAAGTTAATAAGGTGGCAAAAAATGCAATTGAATTTGTGCAATCATATCTTGAGAAATCCGCAAGATTCAGAAAAGAAAATTATACACATCATGATTCAGGCGGCCTCGGTTCGAATCTCGGTTACGTATCGTGATCGTATTTTTTGTAAGCTATTGAACTTCCGGACTCCAATCTTATACTCAACAGTAATACACCGCACAATCAAGCTCACTCACACAATTAATGTTTCAAAGCGAATCGATGTGTTACTCTTTTACCCACGACCAATGTTGCATTTTTTCTCCCTGTTACCTCCCTGTTAAAACAAAACAAAATCATGCAAAATTACATCACAATCTTGCTTTTTTATTTTGGGTGCAGTTGCACTTCGCCAGCTTCGTAATCTGTGAAAGGTTCTATAAATTGCATTCTTCTAGATCGATTCACCTTGCTAGTTGCGCGCCGGTTCTCCATGTACCAGTCGGTTCGTTCTTGAGAATCATTATCACCGGACTGTCGCCCGACATTCTTACGACGAGCCCATTCCATCGTAGTCGACCAATTTTTGCGGTGTGCTTTCTCTAAGCAAGTTCTTTTAGTCGTGACTCTCCAACTCTGTTTTGGCCTGGTTTGGCCTCTTGCACTATGCGAAATCCGTCCTGGAATGGTATAAGGTACAAGAGGTCAAATACGTGCCAAAAACGGCCAATCCACCAAACTGTCCAGAATTTCGTCCAATATAGAATTACTGGGCTCTAGGTAGGCGGAAACTCTTCGAAACTAAGAAGAAAGCAAATGGTACCGATGATTGCGAGTATCTGAGAATACCGTACGGAGCCTGATGGCGGGTGTATCACAGAAAGAAGAATTAACATCTTAATCAACTGTTTTTAATATAGGTATAACTCTATTATTGTGAAATAAACAATCGTTTTGTTGAACTATGTGTAATTTTCTATTGCTGCTATTATTTTGATGTTCGTAATTTAACGTGGACAGACTTTATCTGACACAGCTCACCTTCGATCGTATGGGCTGGTAGAAAATCAACATTGTAAGTAGGGTGAAATTCACCTTAA
>JASCZW010021591.1:0-10387 GCA_034211315.2 Aedes japonicus
AAAATGTGTTATCCAAACATGTGTCCCTTGACTCAGCCTAATATGCAACGATCGATTACATTTTTTTATGATAACGCATAAAGTATTTGAGCTGGAAGCAATATTCAACTATGATATACAGGGTGACTGGTAATTGATGTTACACCCGAAAGGATGTGATAGTAGACCTCATTTTCAGCAAAAAAAGAATGCATTGCCGAGCGACAATACAACTTTTTGCTCGGATAGGTTCTCATAACAATCTCAAAACGTTGCACGGCCTGCTTTTGTGTGCGAAGAAGCGAGCAAAACGATGTTTGTGTAACTCACGCACACGATGACAGATGCAAATGGGAATTTGCTGTAATCGTCGGAGTCGATATCAAGTTTGGTTGATCGTCATACTTTGTGAACATGATTTGTGAAGCAAAAGATGCAATTTTTCAATTGCCCGAACTTCTACGTGATGTTCCAGAGGAGATCTGAGGAAGAATGGTTTTTCAATATTGCCCTTCGCATTATCATCGAGTTGTACGAGAATTTTTGAACAACGAATATCAAGGATGCTGAATCGGACGCGGAGGACCAACAGAATATCCAGCTCGTTCGCCAGATCTAACTCTTCTCGACTTGTGAAGTAGACTGAATGAGTTAGTTTATTTCAAACCAGTTCCCTCAAAGGAAGTTTTAATGAAAAGAATTTACACAGCCAGAGTACAGGTAAGAGAAGAACTAACTGCTGTAATGACTACAATGAAAACAGAGAAACGCGTAAGGATGTGCTTTCCAATGGATGACAACCATTTTGAAAATCATCTAAAGTATCTCCGAATATCAATAAATCAAATGTAATTTAACATTTTCTTACATTTAAATGAGACTCTGAACGGTAAAAAATTGATCAAATCCATCCGAAGGGAAGCCTGTAACACCAATTGAATCGAGTTAGTGAACAAAAGTTGATCATAGAAGCCAAGCAATGCGTAAGCTTTGGTGGGCCTTCATAATGCGTGCAAGAACCCGAGCAAAAAGTGTTATTGTCGCTCGGCAACGCAGGATTAAATGTTCAATAACTCGGGAAGGAATGGTTTTACGACCCACCTTTCCATACATTTTTTTGCTGCAAATGAAGTCTACTATCACCTCCTTTCGGATGTAACACCAATTACCAGTCACTTTGTATTTGACAGATAAAAATGGCAAATTAAAGGGCGATACGGTCAAAATTTGGTCAATATCAACTTGACGTATTTCTTTCAATTTTGCATTTAAAAAAACCTGAACACCCCTCATTTTGAAGGTGTGTGTGTGTAGAATGTTGCTCCTATTTTGATTTTGGAATTCACTCTTCAGTTGTCAAAATACCGTCCAAGCAAGAAGAGCAGCGTATCAAAATTTTGCTCGCGCATCGCGAAAATCCGAGCTACTCGCACGCAAAGTTGGCAAAATCGCTAAATGTTGCCAAATCAACCGTTACAAATGTAATTAAAGTGTTTGGGGAACGTTTGTCGACAGCCAGGAAGTCTGGATCGGGGGGAAATCGAAAACCGGAAGCCGCTGAGACGACAAAGAGAGTTGCCGGTAGTTTTAAGCGAAACCCTAACCTATCTCTCCGAGATGCCACAAATTAGCTGGGTGTATCGTCTACAACGGTGCATCGAGCCAAAAAACGAGCCGGACTATCGACTTACAAGAAGGTAGTGACTCCAAATCGCGATGATAAACAAAATACGATGGCCAAAGCGCGATCCCGGAGGCTGTACACGACGATGCTGACGAAGTTTGACTGCGTGGTAATGGAAGACGAAACCTACGTCAATGCCGACTACAAGCAGCTTCCGGGACAGGAGTTTTATACGGCAAAAGGAAGGGGAAAGGTAGCAGATATTTTCAAGCACACGAAACTGTCAAAGTTCGCAAAGAAATATCTGGTTTGGCAAGCCATCTGTACCTGTGGCTTGAAAAGCAGCATTTTCATAGCTTCCGGGACTGTCAACCAAGAAATTTACGTGAAAGTGTGTTTGAATAAACGTCTGCTGCCTTTCCTGAAGAAACGCGGTTGTTCCGTACTGTTTTGGCCGGATTTGGCATCTTGCCATTACGGTAAAAAGGCCATGGAGTGGTACGCCGCCAACAACGTGCAGGTGGTTCCCAAGGACAAGAACCCTCCCAACACGCCAGAGCTCCGCCCAATTGAGAAATACTGGGCTATTGTCAAGCGGAACCTAAAGAAGACCAAAAAAACTGCTAAGGACGAGCAGCAGTTCAAGGCAAACTGGCTTTCTGCGGCGAAGAAGGTGGACAAGGTGGCTGTACAAAATCTGATGGCAGGGGTCAAGCGTAAGGCCCAGCAATTCGGATTTGGAAAAGCGGAAGCCAAACTGAATATTTTTCTTGAATTCAATACTAATTGAACTTGAAAAAGAAATTTAATTTGATTTTTTAAATAAACGATTTCACCGATTTAAACGCGTTTTCCCTTGACCAAATTTTGACCGTATCACCCTTTAACCGAATAGTATGGTAAACAGGGATATTCAAGAGTTCAGTACAAGAAAACCAGGAAAACTCGGTAAACTAAACCGAGCATTCGCTGAATATTCTTAAAATTCAAACACTTCTCTCCAGGCAATTCCACGACGGCTATTCTAGCTGACTCGATTAGGCCTGAAAAATCGTCAACAATTTTATCTCACGGGTGTCTTTTTAAGAAAATTCTCCGTACTTTGTGTTTTTGTCTGGTGAAAATGGAAAAAAATACCGATAGACTACAACAGGAGGATGCACGTTTCGTTGAAATTTTCTGTAAGTATTTGATACTATTTTTGTAATTATATTTGTAGGCATCGTTCGCTATCGTCTGTTATTACTGCCATTGGCGGAGCTTGACAATTAGTCTGGAGGGGGCCTATGCGAAGGATTGTTTTTCGTTTAGAAAAATATTGAAAAGAGCGACGGATCAAATGGAGAATGGACTCACACGAGGTTACTGTACTTAAGCAAACACCAAACCGACATTATTGGTTGAAGGTACTTGATTGGGACTCAATTGTGTCGGATTGAAGTTTTTTCAACTGACTTGCAACAAGTGTGCTGCTAGGGTAGTCACCTTACTCGATTCTCTTGAGGCGTCTCAACTCATCCGAGACAGAGAATAGTCCTGAATCTATATAGAGTCAAGTTTCAACGAAAAATCTTAAAACTTCAAAGAACAACATTGAGTCATAAAACATTTTAAATTTATATCAACATAATGATTGGTTTGAATAACGCGTTTTACATCTTCAAAATTGTGTCGGTTGATACTGATTCCTTCACAACTCCGTTCCCAATACTAAAATAAGCCAGATTTGAAAATCGGTTCTGCGTCATTGTACTTCTCACTCATGTTTTAATGCGTCTCATGGCTAAGAAGTTAAGCAAAAAGTTAGAAAGAAAAATTAAGCATTTTGATATGCAGCTATTAGTTTAAAGTTGCTCCTTGCAGAAAAGTCTGAAAATAGCTGTGGCATGGTGTCCCTAATAAACCGCGGTCAGGGGTTTCAATTTGTTTTTATTAAATAACTTCAAAAAATTACGAAATGGAAAAACCTGGACCTGTTCCACGACTATGTTTTCTTTAAAATAAATTAATATCTCTGAAGTATTCAGATATACCTACCTATCTCTTAATTTTTCATTTTTGCTTCAGTTCATTTGTCCAGATTGTACAGAATTCTGCAAATCAATTGTGACATAAAATGAAAATCAATCACTTCTTAACTAAGCAATTTTACTTTTCTAATTAAACTAGCTCCAGTTTCCACAATGTGGATATTTTTCAACCATTCAGTGGAATTCGATTTAAATGAAATAACTTTTTTAATGTCTTGTGCGCACATCATCAACCAAGGTTGTTTTAAAGTGTAATTTAATTTGAAACACAATGAAAATTTATAAGTTATATCGAGCTAAATTTCTAAAGAGAGTTCAAAAAATTTGAAGGAGAATTCCGATGATCATTTTATCAAAAACCTACTGAGAACTTCACGTCAGTTCGAAAGAAACATCCATGGGTAATTTGAGTTTAACTTAAGATTTTGATGCAGAAGGTGATGTTCGCTCATCACCACGAGGCACCAAGAGTGAACCCTAATGTTTTTGCTAGAAGGAAAGATATGAAGAGAAAGTGTTGCAAAGTTCCGTCAGTGTACGAAAGGTTAGAAATCGAACAGCTTTTTTTGAAAATTAAGCGAAAGGGCATGTGTACAATGGTACTCTAACCAAAGACGTCATCTTTTGCCTAACTCCCACTGCAGGGTAGGCCAAGGCACGGACAAGTACGCCACCTCAACAGGCAAAAGAAGACGTTTGGTAGGCGCCCATGTACCACTGATGGCTTTTTGATAGTTATACTAGCGATATATTGTGTGCACTCTCTTTTGATGCGCACATGGGAGAGGAACTCTGTCCTTTGTTTTGATTGGCAACGTCTGAGAACACTCAAGTATAAGATTTTGATTGACATTGATAGTATTCCAGGGTATCGAAATTAAATGGATTTTTTTCGAAAGTTTTTGAAGGAATGGCAAAAGAATGTGAACATAACAAACGCACCGTTGTGAATTTTTAAATTTTTAAGTACAGTCTTGGCTTCAGATTCGCATTGTTAGATGTTTTGTAAAAAAAATATTTTTAAATTATTTAAAACTGAAAAGTTCTACGAGCAAAATGTGTAGTTCATTCTTATGAAATAAACTATTTCGTAAAAGAAAATAAATGTTCTTTAAATTTTCTCAGATAGTGGATTGGATGTAATTTCCTAAACTTTGAAGCACAGTTTATAATTTCAACACAGTTTGAAATTCAGGTTACTTCTACTGTCTGGCTATAGTTAAAATTTCAGCTCAATCTATTCCTTGAAAGATGACATAGAGAATGTCAAATATGACAATTGCGTATGAAAAACTTTAGATGTATTTAATATTTTCGCCACCACTATATACTAGGAACTATTAAAACCAAAAATAGAACCTTTTGATTGTAAACCAAATCCTTTAAAGAAATCTTAAGAATAAATGTAAAGTCAACCCCAACAAATGTTAGGATTTAAGGAATTTACCTGATTATATGTTCACCTTACTCCTAAAACTACATTTTCGAAAATATTATCGTTGATGAATAAACTTTTATCTCCATATTTTGCTTATGGACATTCGTTAGCTTAATTTTTAATCAACATGGAGAGTCTATACTCTACTAAATGAATCGTATAAGAGAAAATAATATTGTGAATTCTAAAACTATTGTAATACCTTCTTGAATAATAAAATTAAAATACACTCGAGAGACGCGACGCGAGATATACGTACATAGAAAAGTGTTTAAAATATTATGTTTCAACTGTCATTTAACTGTCGCTATTATTTTAGATATGAGTCTACAGGTTTTAATATTCATAGAATTGAATGAGTAGAATTCAGAGTTATTTAGAGCTAAGGCGTAGAGCTTTTGTTAAGCAGTATTTCGAAGCAAACGCAATGTAAAAAAAACATAAGGGAACGTCCATTAATTACGTCACGCAAAAAGTGACTATTTATAACACACACCCCCCCCCCCTCCCCCTTGTCACGTTTTTTGTATGGACCTTAGGTTTTTTTGTATGGATCGTCACGTTTTCCCAATCCCCCCCTCTCCCCCTACCACGTGACATAATTAATGGACCTTCCCTAATTAGTAGTGTATTTATTCAACGATGGGTTTTCCGCCAAAAAATGCTGTTAAGAAGATACGCATACGACACCTTACCGGGTGCCTCTCCGAGGTTGTTAAGTAAACAACGACGAGAAAAAACACTAGTGTTAAAAATGAGAAATTGTGGTTTTAAAACCTCTAATTGCAAAATTAATTTCCATCCCATGTATTCTTTAGGGAGTGTGAAAACAGATATTTCACATCTCTAGAACTATTCGGTATTTGAGCACGATCAAGCGCATACATTTTTGCCAGTCAAGGTGGCGGATCCGTGACCTTCCCGCATGGTGATGTGTGGGAAAAGTGTGTGCGTTTGCTTCGAAATACTGCTTAATAAAAGCCCTACGTTCAATTTCAAACTATTTCTATTCAATTCCTTAACATGCCGAGCGCTACCGGACCTATCAATACTTTCTCTTTGCATCTTTGGCTCTAGCAAAAATTACTGTTCACTACTGGGATCCCATGATGTTGGGAAGATATTTCCAATTTCAAAATATTTTAACAGACGAAAACTCTCGAGCAAAGTGGATGTAATGTTGATATATCGGAATTCTCATGGATCTTATTGTCGTTAACTTTTCTGGAAAAAACCTTACATTTCCGTTGAGATTATGAATAGTATTTCATTTCAAATTAGAAATATATTAAGGAAAAATCCTCTGGCTACAGAATTCTGGAGGGGGCCTGGCCCCCTAGGCACCCCCAGTAGGTACGCCAATGATTACTGCCATGATCACGTTGCAGGTTATTTTTCTGGCTTGCAAAGGCATTTCAAAACCACCAGCGAAAACATGAGTTGGAAAAAATCTTTGGACATTTGGAAAATGTATGAGGATTTTTTTTGCATCAATAAACAATGTAGCTGAAAAAACTGGTTTTTTTACTATGAAATTCGAAGCTAGATTCTAAGCTATTGCAACCAAAATTTCAGTACTGCCAAAAAGAACCGAATTACGTAACTGCAAAAGAAAATTAGGTATGTTTGACAGCGTTCGGTAGTATTTGAGTAAACTGATGTTCGGTTATTGCTGATTGGATTTATTTTTGTCAACCGAGTTTTTCGGTAAATTTGACAGATTGTGAGGAAGTAAAATGTAAACGACAACTCGGTTGTTCCATTTTGATCCGAACAGACCACCGTGCGTTCAGCAGATAAAAACTCGTTTGAAATTCAACTGAGTTCGGTATTATTTTCTAAGGGTGAAAGATGTGAAGTATTTTTTTTGCTAAAGCTTAATTTTATCCATATTTTGAGTCTTATATAAGCCTAGTATAGTCACAAAAGCAATGGAGCTGGTGAAAAGAATCGATTTATTCTGATACGCTGATTGGTTCAGATCCGCACTCCAAAATGAGCTTAATTGCACATCTCTAAAGCGGCTGGATAGTCATAAAGAAAATGGATATAGTTTTTAGCACAGGCCGTACCAGCATATCGGTCCCAAGCCTAATGATTCGCCCCTAATTTCGAAACTCACACGATCACACCCTCAAATCTTCTGTCAAAATAACATAGCTTATAAAACCGAAAACAACGATTCTAGTACCGAAACGCGCAAGAATATATTGCAAGGTGCAGACTACAAGTTATATTTTGTATCAACGGGTTCTACAACAGTGATCCAATTTCAAATCACTAGTTTCACATTGATTGTTGTCTCTAGTGTATATCATTCACACGAATCTATTAGCACAACGCAGTCGCGCTTGATTTTCCGAACATATAATTATGAATATTGATACAACAGTTTAAAATTGGCCTTCCGCGTACCATAAATAAATGATAGCTTCCAGACCACGGAGTTCGGCAATCATCCGAAAACGAAACCAAATTTTCAAATGCCCATTCAACTTCATACATATCCCCATATCTCACGTCTATGATCGTCATCGACTGCCGGCTCGGCGATTCGTTGGTTAGAGCGTACAATTATCCACATTAAACTAATTTCGTTTCAACTGACCGCACAGGCCTGTAGCAATGACCGACGAAGTAGCGGCAGTAATTAAACTTTGCTCCGTTTTTAATGACTACTGAAATTCGTCACCGTCGTTTGCTTAAGAACCGTAACCATTGTGATTTCCACGACGGCTAACGACAGAAGTTATGGCTTACTTGAATAAAATAAAAAAAAAGTGAAGAGTGTTGAATGTTTGTACGAAAATAATAACAAGAAAGCGGATATACGACTTCAAGCACAAACCCGGGTCGTGTTTTCATTCCTGCGCAGTCACAGCGTTTTATTGTTCAGGTAACATGAGAGTATGTTTTTCTTTCGTTTCGACAAGTTTACCGCTAAGTACGAAGGCCCCTATTTGCTTACACACATGGAAAAGCTCTAAGATCCAAGCCAGGCTTCGATCGAAAGTGAAAAATCAGACCGTGAAGGTCATTGTCAGCAGTAAACTGCCATCGAAGTAAGCCTTGCTAACACTTTACTCCGCCACTGCGCCGATAAGGAAAAACAACCAAGTGACGACGACAATGGCGGAAAACTTTCCACTGATCCAAGCAAACAGGTGCACCAGCGCACTATGGTACGAATGGACAAATTTCGCGACAAAAATCGATAACTCGAAAACTATTGAATTTAGACAGATAATGTCTTCGGGAGGTTTAATTTAAAAAATGAGATCTATCTTTTGGTTTGGGTGATGTCTAGGGTGGTCCTTTTATGTTCGTAATAAAAATTTCAACTTCTTATTCTTATAATTAAGAGAATTTTTTGCTTCCACAGAATTGTAGATATTTTAATTTAATGAAATGAAATTTAACTTCTATCTCATCTACGTATCGTTTTATAACAGTTTTTCTAATTTTCCTTAGGCCGTTTTCAGCGGTCGCGGTCTATTCTAAATTTTGACAGTTAAATTACGAATAATTCCATTTTCACCGGGGCGTTCTAAATTTGATTTTCGAACAGTTCTGTTGTAAATACAATAGAACTGTCATACGTTTTGTTTTATTTCGCGCCTAAATTGAAACGGAATCCAGACAGTTATAAACTTGCTTGACAGCAGGAAAAAAAATTCACAACAACAACAACGTCGAATGATGTAATCGGAATAGACGATCGGTCGTAAAAGTGTTTTTTTTTGTAAAGGGTTTACAAGAAAGTGAAGTGAAAATGTGTGAAGACAAATGAAAATTGCCCATTGCCCTGCATTACCCTAAACTTGAAGGTTTGGAAGTATGCTTTCGGAAGTTGCGTAATTCGAAACCAAGTTCGAAACGGCGCTCCATCCACAGGATACCAAAGGGAAAATTATTTTTTTATGTTGGCCTTTTCCAACGGTGCCCGGCATAGGGAAATTCTGCCATAGAATTTAATAGAACATTTCAATAAAATTTGCCATTTTTTTGTATTTATTTCAGACGAAGGAATTTTCACTCACCGATCTAGGCTGAGGCGCTGAATATTGGAAACGCTGCTACGCTTTTTTGTGCTGGTTTTCATCTTGTCAAAAGATCAATTTCGATGAAGGTATGATTTATTTTAACTTATTTTATAGAAACTTTTAGTCCTGGGCTGTTTCGTCTCTGTTTCAGGTGAGAAATTCTTAAGGAATCCATAATATTATGTTTCAGTTACGGCGCTGCCAACCAGTTAGCAGCAGATGGCAAATCGAAAACCTCTCATTTCTATTGATACCGCAGTGGCTGAGTACCCAGATATACAATGTTCTGTTGTTCGAAGCCATCCTAATGGCTTGAACTGGCGAGTGTCGATTTTTTGGATTCTCAAGGGCTTCAGTACACTATCAGAGTCGGTAATGATGGCATGTCACGTAGATCTGGATTCTGTGACGGCCGACAGAATGGATATTGCCTCTGCCGAGAAAATTGTAGTAGGGTTAAGAAATCCTCTACTTATATTTACGGTGGGGCCCGTTACACCGTATCCTACTTCGCATGTAGTTTTCGAACTATCGGTGTATATTTAGTCATAATCAATTAGCGATGTTCTGATAAGCTCTTTGAATCGTGGAACCACAGTTTGAGGATTGAGGGTTTCCTTCGTGGGTTTCCATAGTGTCCATATGATTATGGGTGGAGAGGAGTCCCACGCTACATCTCCGACTCAGGCAGGGTTTGGTGGGTAATTTGATTTTATTTGCCTCTTTCAGGAAGAACACTCCGTCGTCTCCGGTCGTTTTTTTTTTGCAGAAAGCTTACGACTTTAGAGCATACAGCTGTTACAAGCAAGTGTCGAATGGGGATGATTTCTGCTTCAACGCATGTAGATGATTCTTTGGTGCAGGGTAGCAGACCGGATATTCTGCGGATGCATCGGTTGAAGATTGGAGCAAGGTTTTCAATGATATTGTTGGAACTTCTGCACAGTAGCTCGGTACGATACAATAGTTTACTGAATAGTATCGCTTCCATTATTTGCAACCCTACGTCGCCGTTGGTTTTGGTGTTGTTGTGATGATATGTAGTAGACTCAACCGGCTTTAACACTGCTTTCTTGTGCGATCGCAGTGAGATTTAAAGCTCATGTGACGGTCTAGGTATACATCGTTCCTAGGAGGATTCTTTCTTGCGTGGTGTTTTTTCGAGCAGAGATGGGAGCATTTTGACATGGAGTTTTCATAAGGGCCAATGTACTTAACCGCCCAACGAGCACGTAAGCTGGAAAAAAAATTTGATCAAAGATTTGATCCAGAT